>OMKI01022592.1:0-25448 GCA_900302315.1 Phycis blennoides | reverse complement strand
ACTGGGGTCCCTCAAGGCTCAGTACTAGGACCGCTTCTGTTCTCCCTATATACCAAATCTCTAGGCTCTGTAATCACATCACATGGCTTCTCCTATCACTGTTATGCAGACGACACTCAACTGTTCCTCTCCTTCCCCCCCTCAGACACTCTGATTGCAACACGCATCTCAGAATGCTTGGCAGACATCAGCTCTTGGACAACTGCATCAACTCAAGCTCAATCTCGCAAAGACTGAGCTTCTCTTCATACCGGGGAAAGACTGCCCTCAGAGGGACCTGCTGGCCTCGGTCGAGGGCATCACAGTATCTGCCTCACCGACCGCAAGGAACCTGGGCGTAATAGTCGACAACCAACTGTCCTGCATTGCAAACATCACTGTAGTGTCCCGTTCCTGTAGATTTGCTCTCTACAACATCCGCAAGATCTGGCCTTTCCTCACGAGGGAAGCGACACAGCTCCTGACCTAAGCACTTGTCATCTCCCGCCTCGACTACTGCAACTCGCTCTTAGATGGACTCCCTGCAACCGTGATTAAACCTTTGCAGCGGATCCAGAACGCTGCAGCACACCTTGTGTTCAACCGAAACAAATTCTCCCACGTGAAAAACGATTAAGTCTAGCAGAGGCGGGAGCTAGGGGAGGGAGAATAGCTGTGGAGGTGGGGTTAGGGAAGGTAGCAGCAGGGGTAAGGGAGATGCTGCTGTCCGTCACCTTCTTGGTAAAGTAGTCGGCAAAATCGTCAGCAGTGAGTGAGGAAGGGGGTGGAGGGGAGGGAGGGTTGAGGAGAGAAAACATGGAAAACAGTTTTCTGGGGTTGGAGGCAGAGGAATTGATCTTGTTCCGCTAGAATGTAGATTTGGCTGCTGACACTGTGGAGGTGAAGTCTGAGAGGAGGTGCAGGTAGTGGGAGAGATCATCAGCACAGCCTGATGATTTATATCACTCGCGTGTTGCATGCTTGGTCTTATCTGAGCTGGCCTTCTACATGTGTTTACCTTGGATGATGCCACAAGGGAAAGTAACATCTTGTCCTGTGTATTAATGAATTAAACAGTTATTTGGTGTCATGTGACGTCAGGACTTCCACTTCTGCCACCAGACCATCGGACAGTAACCGAGAGTGTACAGACTATACAGACAGACTGTAGTCGACCATTATATTCTATTATACTATCTGGACTTAAAGGCCAGACATAAGTGTAACCAGTGTATAATTATAGTTTAGATTTCACAAAAATATATTTTTTTCTATATTTGTTTATATTTTAATATTTGTTCCCTTTATATGTATTTTCTAATACTTCTGTTGTTATTTTGGGGGGGCTCTTACTTTGATAATTAATTTTGTGTTGTGTGACCTCTGACATTGTTGTGAAATCACTTCCTGCAGTTTTGCGCTATTCTCCTCACTCGGCCCCTACACCCTGTGAGGAGAGGTGCATCTGAGAGGGCTGTGTCTAACACCAAAGCTGCTGTACTCATTTAATGTGTGTTTTGTACAGAATAAGGCCCCTTTGATCAGCAAGACGGTTGTCCTCATCAGTTCACACCAACACAACGCAGAGCTGGTAGCAACTGGAGCATAAAGCCAGACCGGCTACATAAGCATGCATTGTGTTGCAAAGAAACGTGTACATGTACATGGTTTTTCTACAACAGAAATTACATGTACATCCCACTGATGTGTAACCTACTATATAAATGATGCAATGTTCCTCAGTAACAGCCTCATTGACTCAATACTCAGCCTAGGCCTACAGGTCCATTGGAAAATTTTGGGGAATCCTGCTGTGATCAATAATCCGTAGAGAGCTATTGTTAACTAGAAAATGTAATTCCACACAAGGAATTAATTGTGCATAGGAATGCCTGTAATCATTGAGATAAATTTAGTAGAGGTGGGGATCAAACCGCCAACCCTCTGGTTGTGGAACACACGCTCCACCCACTGAGCTATGCCACCCAGTTGGCAGCTGGAAAGCAATTAGCGGACTCAAACGTAACAATGGAAAGCTAGGCTCAATGTTATCTCCATGGGAGTTTTTTGCATTTTTAATCGCATCTCAAAAAGTATAGTTTACAAAGCACAGCTATACGAAAGTAGCCCTTTGTAATACAGTTTTAATGAAATCTCGAGGTTCAGTCATTTAGCTTCCATTAATTGCAGAAATCTGGTGTAAAAAATAACATGACGAAAAGCGATATCTAGATTGTGCATTCCTATGCACAATAAATACAGTCTTTTAATTTACATGTATTTAAATCTACAGAACTAGTCAAACAAATATCCCCCAAAAATTGTGTCAGCTGGCTACTATTCTTCCAACAGGAAATACCTCTTTGTATTTTCTTTTTACAAAAAGATGCATTTGCCGGGTTTGTCAAACCAACTACTGCTAGTACTACAATTTCAAAATGTATGTTTATGCTAAAGGTCACTGAAAAACACTTGACTTAACATTAAATATGCAATTGACAATTTAAGCATTTGAACATACCTTAACAATGGTTAACATATGGAACATTTTCATTATAAACATTATAAACTTACAAAATGTAACAATGCATTTCACTTAACTGACTGAAGTTATGGCAAGGATAAACGTACATTATTCCTGATCACCAGACAGACCAAACATTATCAGTCAGTGCAATGTTCACAGTACTGTCAGGAAATACTGTATTCCCTAACAGAGAGATTGTTTATATTACAACTGAAGGCAGTGACATTTATTTAAGCATACATTAAAACTTTCAAAACCCCACCAGAAGATGGAGACCAAGACCCTTTAGTTGGCAAAGTAACAAGGCAAATGCCAATGCAGTCCAATGATGACAAAACTAACCAACATGATTGTTTTGTTTGACGTAAAAATACAAAGATCTAATCAAAACCCATGAACAGATCCTGCAGATTTAAAAATTTAATAAACCCACACTCCACTCCTGAAACGTAATTGAGTGAAATAATGAACAATGATGACTTCATATTTTGGAACAATGTAAATGAAATAGTGGCGATGACCTTCCTGCCTGTCAGAAAAGCAGAAATAGACTTCTGTGAGAGAGGTTGGATTCAGTATCTTCACATGCAAGGCGGCTGTAACCAGACACTCAATCAGCGGCCACATGGCTGCAGAGAAGAGGGTGAGTGAAGCCAACTGCTGTCTAGGCCATGAGGCCCGAGAGCAACGCCACAGAGATGGCACTTTTCCCTTAACGCTCCCCCTGGGCGCTATGAACTATGGTTAGCAATGTGTCCCTGTTGTTTCAACACAGCACCATCACATGTGAGGATGGGAACATAATGTAAAAGGTTGACTGCACACCGCTCACATAAATGACTATTCATGGCCATGAGAAACAGGTAAAAGGGGGCACGGCTGAATGCTGATGAATGATAACTGACTGAAATACTATCACAGTAAGTAATCACAGTAAGTCTGACCACAACAAGGTTTTAAAAACATGGAAAATTACTCAAAGGCACAACGTAAAAGGCATCTCATTAACTTGTGGCATAAAGGTTATAATAAAGGTTTTGAAAACACAGCAATAGTCTATAGCTCCACACCGGTTTGGAAGACATACACTGCAATATACAAATATAGAGGATTTCTTCATCTAACAGCTTGACTCATTATGTTTATGTAGTTTAGATTCGACTAAGTATTCCTGGGCAGCGATACAGTGAGACCCTCCACTGACTCACCAGGCATCAGTTAGTCAACACAACAAAGGACCTTTGGCATCTTTTTGTAAGTATGCATCTATGTTTTAAGTTAAAATATTTAAATCTCTTTGAGTAGGATTCTGTGTTTATAGGGTGCCCTTGTAGAGTCATGTACAATGCACCCACGTCAGTTGATCTATTTGTGTACTGGGCGTGTTGGGTTCCTTCTCTTGTTCCGCCGCCGGGGCGGGTGTTACGTGCGCATTCTCCTTTTGTCGTCAAACAGGGAGCGGAGAAGGTACACCTGAATGCAAGACACCAGCACCATGACCACCATGTTGATGACAGACCAGACGTTCACCCGCTCAAAGTTGCTCTCCTGGATGTTGCGGTCACGCGCCTCAAAGGCCCGCAGAACTGTCTGGATCTGTGCACTCTTCCCCAGCCGGGCCTTCACACTGTTGATGGTGTCCTGCAGGGGGGGGAAGGAAATGAGGATGTGGTCAGAGGTGTTTCTCCCCCCCCCCCCTGTGAATATGGTACAGCCCCTTGTTGATACTGTAACTTTGATTAAAGGCCCCTTGACCTAAGAAACACTGCAGTGGGTGCTGGACAGGAAGATTAAAGTCTCTAGAGGCTCTCAACCTGGTATGGTCATTCCCACTACAAAAAAAACAACGCCCTGTCTTTTTATAATAATGCCTCCAGGCTTCGGAATAAGAAAAGGATGTGACGCTGGACACAAAAACAGCAGCTGGAGAACAATAGAAAAAGGTTCTGGTGCAATCAGAAATGATTGGCTCAAACAGGCAAGGAGTCCATGAAATGTATATTGTGCTGATGTGACCTTGCACTCGATTTGCTTCCAAAAGTGGTGGATCGGTCACTCTGACCCCGACTCTCTATCAAGTCATCCAGTCAACAGTCAACTGCCACCACCAACACATTGTCTGGTTGAATAACAAACATAACTAGCAAGACACATTTGAAAATGACTGCACTTCATGAAATGGCTCAAAACTAGTCAGTTATCCTTCTCAAAGGATAACATAAAATACTCTACTATACTGCAACACGCGCATACTATCGCACCCGTGTTGCAGTCAAAAACTTGAATGGATTAGTTCAATATTTATGACAGGGTTAATTTGTAGTCAAGACATCTTCTTACCATGATGTCTTCCAGTTTCATGTCCAGCATGTCTGTTCCATGAACATACTCCTTCCAGTCATCAGCGTCATCTACATCTTGATCCATGTTGTCCAGGATCAGTTCAAAGAAGATTACCTTCTCCGATATGGCACTGAATGTGTTGTCAAAGCAAAAAGCGTAGTCTCCATCCTCCGTTTCAACTCTATAGGAAAAACATGCAGGTCGTTTGCACACGCAATGATGATGATGATGATGAGGCTGGTGGTGATGGTGATGAACGCTTCTCATTATAGGTGCATGGAACTCACGTGTGCACTCCATCTGATTTGCGATAGTCACTGAAAATGACATGACCAGTGGGAGAAGAGATGTGGAAGTCAACATCCAGGCCTGCGCCATCCAATACCTACAAATAGAGCGGACACACATGCACACAGACACTTTTAAATAACAGTGCTCCATGTACAAGTCAGTAAATACAAAACTAGCCCCCCGACCAAAATCTTTCTCCATCTCAGTGACACATATAACAATGTATGAATAACAGTGTGCTTACAAGACCTCTGAACCAAATTTTTTTTCAAAAAGCAACACCTTTCAAGGAAAATGTCAGACCAAAAACTCCACTGACATAATGAGTATGTACGTCATGCATGTCATGTACACTGAAACTATAGGTGGAGTTTGTATAACTAAATTGTTTTCTGTCATGGCACGTGGTAACTTCAAGTGTCAAAATAAATGTCATGTCAAATTGAATGTATTTAGTATAGGTTGTGAACAACAACCTTTCCTTCTTTACTATTACAATATACATAAAAACAACACATGAGGACACACAGGAAGAGTAATGTTAATACCCGTTATCGCCAATCGACTATACCGACAGTTCCATGTTTCCAAAATTGTGCTGTGTTGGTTTTGTTAAATACTATCAGCAAATATTAATGTTGCTATAAAAAACTTAGATGCTACCTGGTATTCAATTTCCAACGACGCATCTTTTTTCATGGTCTGGTAAAAGCATTCCTTTCGACCGGCGGGTAAAGTAAACGTGAAGTCGCTGTCAAAAGACTGCGAGAATGCGGCCAACACAAGAAACCTTGCCGAGAAAGCAAAAAACACGACGGAGAAATGCAAAAACCTCCTGGTAACCCCCATATTTAAAGGACAATAAACTATTTGACAGTCGAGCCGATGTTTGATCCTCTTTAAAGTCCTTGTACTTATGTTCACCAAAACTTGTTGGACAGCTCATCCATTCGACAGGATAGGACTGAAATTCTAGGACCCCGCCTGTACAAATGTTATTTAGTTATTTGTGATCAAATTAGACATTTTCCTTTCTGTTTATTCTTTTACTTATTTGTCTTTTTTGTGCTAAAAATTATTCCATATTTCGTGGAAAGGCACAACATTTCATGACATCAGGCAACTTCAAATTGGGTTTGCAGTGATTTCTGGGAAATGAAGTTCTATTTTCGGAAATTCCGATTTCGAGAGATTGATTAATTGCTGCTACAATTTATTGCTGCTATAATTTAACGCTACGTTAAATTAAACAAAAATAAAATAAATTCGTGACGATTACGTCGATCGTTCCAAGATTGATGGACTTTTAATTTAACTCCTAAAAGAGTTTGCACGAGTGTGCACAACAGTGTGCACGACAGAGTTCAGAGTAGCTTCTTAATGTTTAGTCGTGGTGGTCAAGTTAATACCCCCCTGCAGTTAATACAAATTATTAGATGTATTCGTAGTAGCATAATATAGAGGGTACTTTTACTCATTTTACGGTAGCCTATTAGCCAGTTTGTTGGTGTAGGGTAGCTATACACAAAATAACTTTGTTTGACTACACTTTAAATTATCAAAAACGAACATTTTAATTAAAAAGCAAGCCAACAAATAAATAACCAAAATAAACACAAACACAAAATATCGAATGAAGATAGAATATATGATTATGGTTATTGATATAGTAATATGAATAATAACAATACCATGATACTACTACTACTACTAATTATAATAATAATGATAATAATAATAATAATAATAATAATAATAATAATAATAATAATAATAATAATAATTGTCATTGACACCGAAATCATTGTGATATTGCCAGGATTATTAACGCAGCTATAGCCAAGCGTTTCGTCATATTTTATCAAAACTAGTCAGCAACACATTTAGCAATACTTTTTCAATGGTTTGAGGAATTTGCCTGTCAAGAAATCGGTGACGCGTCCCCTTCCAGCATGTTTAAGTCAACTAATAGGCGGGGCTGCAACGGATCCTGGTTGCGAGCTCTACCCTGTGATTCGTCCACAAATCTACAAGTCTGATCCGATTGGTCAGTCGCCGAAAGAGGCTGCGCTTACCAAACGCTTGCTATCAAGCAACTGCAGAAGCGACCAAGCAAGCAACGACGAACGAGTACAATGAAATTCAGAACTAGTCAGCTGTAGCTTTAACCAAAAAAATACATATTCACAAATGTCATTTGAAATGTGCTTGGGCTCTAAGTTGATTCATCATTATCATCCATAGCCGAGTATCCACGACACATTAGAAAAATCCCCAAAAGAGCGAGGATGTTGGTCCCCGCGGGAAGATAATGAAGAGGTTGCGCGATTTGTTGGTGTGCCTCATTGTTGCTCTCCTGTGCTGGTAAGCTAAGCAAACCTTTGCATCAATCTACAAAATGTGGTTAAAATGTTTAAACATTTTGTCATACACTGACGTTTACAGCAGTGTATGATAATACTTATCACGATGTCTGCCATGATGATGTATATAATGTTTAGCAACATATTTCATATCATCATGCTAACCTCTAGCTGACCATGATGTGTTGGGTGATGTCTTGTTGGCCTTAGTTAGGCTATATCAAAGTATAACTCACAAGACAAGTGTTTTTTTGCCTGTGAACTTCATGGCCATATTTTATTAGAAAATGACCAGTTGATTTAAACGGAATCAATCGCTGAACTTGGACTTTCGGCAATAATACAATAGGAATGAACACAACTTGCTAGCCTTACTTAAACAACACGACAGAAAGATAGGCGCACATAATGTTCAAATAAATGAACGCATTTGCATGGTCCTGCAGCAATCCAACCTTCTCTTAGTTAGTGTATTTAAGCTATGTTATACACCAAGTCTTGATCAATAGGTTAAAATGAGTATGCTTTGCAGGACGCAGAGCATACCATAACAAGTAATGAATACTGCATAGCCATATATAAATTGTGTTTTTTTTGGTCCGACCAAGTATTAATTTTTCCACTCTGTGGCCATCTACAGTTTCTAGTCAGGCTTTTTAAATGAGGGGAACAAGACTACACCTTGTCAAAGCAGAGGTTGCTGTCCTAACCCATTGTAATCCACAGTCCCACTAGAACATGGCTGCTGAGGCTTAATTAGTTCTGTCGAACGATTCATACTTATGTCAGTATTTTGCTAGGTAAATATTCCAACTCTAAAGATTTACAGTTCATGTCAGTTAATTCAGTTGCCATGTGTAGTCACATCATATTAAACTAAAGTCAGTTTACTTTTCTAATACACTTCTACAATTGAGTCACGCCATACAACATGGTTTTATCATGCTCATTTGCTCATTATAATTGTTTTGAGGGAAATGATAACATTTATTTAATGGCCCATACTAAGGTCATAGCAGAACATATTATATTCACTGTGCCTTCCCATCAAACACAAGGTGATTATAGTGCTTATATATAATGAATGGACAATTTTAGATTTGTGTGTGTAAATAAGTGATGAACTGCTGTGGAAGCTGATGCTGCTTTTACATACTAGCTATTTTATGCAAAGTATAAAATTCTAACTGCTTTATTGAAGTAAAACACTATGTTGGTGACAAATTTATAATGACATTATACATATATTTCAATCAATCCTGTTATTTGCTTATTAAAGTAGATAACTACTTGCTTATTGACTTGGTTGCTTATCGAGTTTACACAAACAAACCTTGTTTGGCTTAAAGGTATTGGCATGTGGCTTTTGTTTTCTTTTGGTTTGGTATCTATTGGTTGACAGGAAAATGTCAATTATTAATTATTATTTTGTCAATTGGTGTTTAGAAATCTTGTCACATTTTTTGCCGTGATTGATTTAAACCATAATATGTTTAGTTTTTTGCTGCTCCGCTCGCGGGCCAAGATGTGTTAGTCCCACAGTATGGTTTGCAAATCCATGTCATTTTAAGGTTGCAGTTAAAGGGTTAAGGGTTTCAAGAGCAAGACAGGCCCTCTGTTATCTGCCCTCTCCAGGACCAAGTCAGGTCCAAGTCAGGTCCTGACATTATTGCCGCAAAAGCGGCAATAATGACAGGCAAAGGGCTGCTTTCTGACCATGGAAAGCTAGGCGCCAACATAAATATGAAATGAATAAGTTTGCCCAAGGAAATGTTGGTATATTACTGTAATATTGCTGAAGACCTGTGTGACATGTGCTGTTGAGTGGCTGTCGCCCTAATTGGCAGGACAACCTCTTCTATTCACTCTTCGCTTGGGGAAAGAGGATTAGAGCGAGGCCAGAGAGACCTCTTTGGTTCTTTTCCATTTTGTGGCACATTTTCACTTTCCCACAATCATGGCCATTCTCCCACACAACTTAATTTGGAGCCCCTTCTTGTGTGTTGCTGTCCTATTCTCAGTGTCCAGTGTGCCAGGCCTTCACACATCCCAGGAGGAACAGCACTGTAAGGAAGTGTCAACCTGCATTCTCCGCTTCGCTGACTTTGCTTCAGTGTTTGCTGTTAAGAGGTTTTGTTTTTCAGTTTTCTGGCTCTTGCGTACTTAAAGGGCTGATCTGCATGCGGCATTGTAAATGGAGGTTTACTTTAGTGGCATGGAGCACAGTGTATCAGGATAGGTACACTCCACCAGTCTCAAAGTCAACAACACCACCCTGCTCTAAGGACATCCCCCCCCTCATGCTGCTGGTGTCCGCTGGCCTGAATACAGGAAATCCTGTTGCATCTGTGAAGTAGCACCTGCCACATGGCATTGATCTGCTCAACCAATGCATCTTATCAGGTGGCCCCAAGGTGACTGCGTAGAGTCTTGTGGCAGGAGGCACCCCCCCCCCCCCTCGGGTGGTGTTTGCACTCACTCTCCTCGCTCTTATTGGTGACCCGCTGCAACTTCTCTTACTCTAGTGTTGGAAAAAAAATAAAATTCTGTATTCAGGGCCAGAGGTAACCTCGTTACCATCTCACGGTGGAACGCCTGTCACTGGGGGCTCCAAAGGTGTGTTATCGGCAGGAGTGGGTGGGGGTTGGAGCATGGAGTGATCTCTGTTTCAGTCATATGGGTTTAGCGGTGAGGAGCAAGAGAGAGGGAGAGACTTCCGATAGAGGGATATCTGTCTCTGTTACATGTTTTCCATATTGCTTTGTCAAATTCTTAATAAAAAAAAAACAAAACATAATATTTATTGGATTCTTTTTTTAAATTCTCATCCCTCCGGGCGTGGTTTACTGGCTTAGATGGCTCATGGGGATAACGCTATAATTCACAACATTCTCTCAATCTAGGTAGGAGGAAGGCATTTGTGATATATTTTCTTTGTGTTAATGTTTAAGTGATGACATGCGATTATGTTCATGCTCCAAATACATGTACATAGCATAGATATTGTAGTGTCACTAGGGCTTTTCTGTGTTTACCGCAGGACTTTATCGCAGTGCATTGAAATGCCGGGATGTGTTGTTGCTGTTCATGTCGATCGTAGCCCAGGGTCAGTCTTGAGGATGTATGCAGCGTGGGTCCAGTTAGATGACACCAGGAGAGCTTTCTGCTAAACCAGTTTTTTTTTTCTTGGGGAAAACATGGTCTCTAAAGCCTTCCAGTAAAACTATCTCCCTGAAGCATGTTTACACACCCTTGTATTGAGCAACATTGTTTAAAAAAAATCCCTCTCGCCATACCTAGTCAGTCAATTAATAAACATCTTAGTCAGGGTTAAAAACGGGTTGATGAGACTTAAATAATGCAATAAAAATTCCACCGAACATTTTGCATGGGCTTGAGAGGAAACATGACTATTCCTTCGCCCTGCTCTCTGGACTCTTATTCAGTGTTCATGGGCTTCTCTTCCTCGTTGGCCGTGTGAGGACATACTGTTCAGAAACGCCAGGCCCTGTGTAGGCAGTGACCCCTCCCCCCATCTCTACTACTTGTAAAAATAAAGAAGGGTCTATGGGCCCTGCCCTACTTGTAAAAGTACCATGTTTGCCTCAGTAATGTTACAAAAGGGGGCTCTTCCCTGATTTCCTTGTGTTGTACAGTAGTAGTAGTAGTAGTAGTAGTAGTAGTAGACAGTGACCGGTCAGTTGGTCAGTCTTTGTCTGGCATGTTTGCATTCAGTTGATGGATCACTGGTCGAGGTGCTCTATACGCTATTGATATATTGTATTGATTTTTTATGAGTTGTGGATGTTGTGATATACGGTATTGGTAGTTGATGATTCCAATTTTTTTTTTTGTGTGAAGCAAATTGGCAAGGTAATGGTATGGTGAAATAAGGTGGTATGGTAGTAAGTTAATTGATTTTAAGTGGATTTCACCAGGCTCTTTCCGGCGATTGGCTGCCATGTGGCGGTGTGATGAAAAGGGACAGGTAGGAGACATGGAAGGTCACTAAACCAACATTAGTGCACTTTATTAGGTGACTCATGCATGGTGACTCAGCCTCACGGTCACAGACGCCTGGTCTAGCTGCCCTCTGGCCTCTCTCGGTTCTATTGTCCTGCAGTGGGTCACATACGTGGGTCCCCTACACATGTCCCTCCACATGTTTTCAATCACTATTCTGACGACACCGGTGTTGTCGCTTGCGCTGTCCCTTTCACACAGGCTAAATTCATGGCATTCACGTCTTCAAATGTCCAGGGTGTGGATAAGACAAACAGTGCACTGTGGTATTTCTCCTCTGGGCTTGTCCTGCTGCTGCTACATTGCCAGCTCCCTGCCACATTCTGCCTCTGCTCAGCGGAGGTCTAGGCCACGTAGGGGTCCTAATCAACGGCTCATCGACTCAACACAGTCCTTCCATTTTTGGATGGGATTTGTCCGCGTGGTGCGGAGTAGGTCTCTTCTTTTAGGCGCTTGCGGTCCGTTGCTGTAATTTACGAGCCGTCGATGCCAGAGATTCTGTCCAGCACATACGCACGCCGAGTCGCTGACACTCACCCACACGCCACTACATTTTATGTAGATTACATAACGCTGTCACGAGTTATGGGCTCACATGTATCATGTTTATTTTTAGTTTTATGTATGTTATCTATTTAGTCAATTATTTAAATCTTTAAAAGGATTGCCTTGTTTTTGCGGTTTCTACAGATGCACGACACTTTGGATAGATACATTTCTATCTTTCCTTTCCCCTTCTCCTCCTTCTCTGCACTGATTTGACGTCTCCTTTTTTCTTTTTCTTTGTTGCCGTAATGTTCGGCCATGCGGTAAATACTAACGAGGCTCTTGTGTATCTTCTGATCAAGGCAAGCATAGCGCCGGAAGGACACGACCATAATAGGAGCTACATCCTTGTGCTGAATTGTATTGCTTGTATTGCATTTTTGATAAAGCGTCCAGGTTGTCCAGTGTCAGAGCCTAGTTTAGGTTTGGTTGCCCCTCTTTTAATGTCAGTGTAATGTCAATGTCACTCAAGTGATGCCTCTATGGAATGAACAAAGGAGACGAGAGGGAAAAGGGGCCATGCAGATCAGTCACATTGAAGTGTGTTTTTAATTGCCGTTGAGCGCGGCCTTGATCAAACACTGACTTGGTACTGATTTACACATTAATCTATTGCCTTTCCTCTCCAGCTCTTTTTAAGAGGATGCATAGGAAGAATTGAATGGGCTGGCCTCCTTTGCAAAGGGTTATTATTATTATTGTTGTTATTGTTGCATGGCCTATTGCATCCCGTTTGCAGTCTTGTGGCGTTATCCAGGGACAGGGCTGGACAGGCGTGCTGGGGTTTGCCATTGTGCCAGCCTACTGGTCTGGCACACTGTTGAGCAGCATGAATGGCCCCTCTTGTGAGGCCCTGCAGACCTGCCTGGAAACTCACCTGTAATGAGCACCTACACCACAACTCCTCGCCGTTCTCTTTTTATTGCGTGGGTCCATTGTAACCGCTACCAAAACGTTTAATGCAACCACGTTTTTGAATGAAATGGAAACCACTTCTCCATTGCTCTTGATACGCTTTCAAACCAACTTGCAGTGAATTATGACACAAGTGTCTTTAATGAGCAAGTTGTTTGAAGGGTATGAGTGGTTTGCTAAGACCCCGTGTTAATTTTTGACATTGTTTGTCAACACGTAAATGATTTCTGTTCAACTCACCCCCTCTCGGGGTGTATGCCCGAAATCGGTAGTCTGTTGGCCGTTGACAGCCATTCTCTTCCAAACGAGTGTTGAGCAGCATTGATGTGTCTTTGTTTGTTCAAAATAAGTTAGCTTAAATGAACGGCCCTGGCTAGGTAGTTTGGTGCAAAGGTACCCACGGGTTCTGTGTTTCCACACCACTGCTCATGCTCACGGTCTTGGAGACAGGGGAAGGCAGCTAGAATTGTGAGCGATGTGGCTGCGTTTTAGGCAGTGTGATAATTCTGAATTCTGAGTGCAGGGCCATATTTTGAGTTATGTTGCATAAGTTGCAAGGGGAAGTCTAGGATAGTGTTTTTTTTATATATATATATTTTTACCGAATGGACCGCAGCTCAGTGAGCAGTTGCTGATTCACACTGGTTGTGTGAATGTATGCGAGTCTGTGAGCATGCACAGTGGCATGTAAACACAGAATCGAAACTTGTGGATTTATTTGTTCGTAGGCACTATTGGAGAAGACTACAGCTATGGGAGCTGCTAAACACTGGTTCAGAATAGAATGGACGTCAATGGCTCGCCAACTGTCTATTCTCGGAAGGCGCGGACACCACGAGAGGGTGCGAGTTGAACAAAAATCCTGGCTGATTGTCGACATGGATGTCCACAAGTAACCTGGGGTCTCGGCAAACCGGCCGAATCCTTTAAGGATACCTGAAGGCTGAGGACATGGGCTATCAAACCAAATGTCTTTCAGTTGAAAGTTGAGCCACTCCACTGTACAGTACTGACATTCTGTCCGTATTGGAATCAAATTACCGTTAATCGTCCATAATTTCCCATTCAACACAAGAAAGAGAATTGTGATGCTCTACTTCTAAGTGCATTTGGCTACAGTTTCCAGAGTTAATTATTTGCAGGATCCCAACTCACCTGGCAAATGGTTAAATCGTTTTTTGGCCAAAGGCCAGAGCTGAATTCTAGCCATTAGCCTCGGGTCTTGTCGGTAGTTGAACGCCAAAAAGCAGTGTTTACTGTGAGGCTGTGTGGTATTTAAAGGATGGAGATTGCTTTAAAAGGCAGGTACTTTTGCCTCCACAAAAAGTGTATGTGTCGGGTTACTTTGCCCATACTGTTATTGTAATATTGAAAACAGGAATGTGTATTGAATGTTGGCGAAGCGTAACTAGCTAGTGATGTAGTTTACATAAAAATAAAATATAAACCATATTCTTTTCTCTTCGTCCACAAGAACACAATGTTCTTTTTCTCTGTGGATGACGCTCCTTCATTGACTCCTCCTATCCCTAACCCCCTCCCCTCTTATTGTCCTGTGTGCGTCTTACTCTAGGTCACTTTCTGCCTATGCCTTTTGTTTGAGTTTTTTTCATTTTATTTTTTTTCCTGTGTGCAACAACTTCCACATCGTGGGTTCTGGTTTGTGGCGTGGATCCCCGGCTCACAGCTCAGGGGGGCTCCAGGCTGTTGGGAACATCATGTACTCTTGAGGACGGGCTTTGAGCTTCAGGCAGTGTTGTAGCCACAGAGCCTGCCGAGAACCCTCCCACATACGTCGGACATACAGCGCGTCAACGAGGGCGGTGTAGGGTTCTTTTGAGGCAATCCGGATGTGTTGCGGTGCTTTTACACACAATTCAGTGAAACGGGTTGTGGTGGGCACAGGGGCGCCCGGGGGGGCTATGCTCTCGTTTAACAGATCAGTCCGGTGCACTATGAAAGGTATTTTTCCAACGCCAGCCCTGTTAGGCCTGTGCTTTATAGACAAGCTCAGAGCTGTCTTTGGTGTTGTGAGGGTGAAACATTTTGGCTTCAATCAAAACATGTTTGAATGTGTAGAAAAAAAAACCCACAGAGCAGCCACAATTATATGAATGAGAAATTGCATTTGATTTATAATAATAATAATAAAAATAATAATCCCAATTGGATGAATCATACTCTCGGGGCTGGTAGCAGTCATTATGTGAACATAAACAATCATTTAACATATTGTCTCATTTCACCACACCCTAATATCCTTAAATGAACCAATACTGGTGATTATTTTCCTTTTAAATATGTTGCAATGTAATGGCAATTCTTGCAATGTAATAATGAATAAGAAAATATATTCAATTGCGAGGCAACGTTTTCTGTTGGGCATCAGTGAGATGTGGAGGGGGCTTCAGTGTACTGTACAGTCTTTGCCTCATAGGTCAGCAGTGCTCCTTGCATTGAGGTATGTATGTATGTTTGATGAGTGTTTGTTCTCCTGCTGGGTCTGCTGATGCGTGTGCGCTGAATTCATGTCTGTGGTGAATTCACACACGCACGCAGACCCGCTTTAATGGGCCGAGCGAGTGGCTTTACCCATCACATGTTGTTATATTGCATGACTGCGTCCTTTAGCTCTCTCTCTCTCTCTCTCTCTCTCTCTCTCGCTCTCTCTCGCTCTCTCGCTCTCTCGCTCTCTCGCTCTCTCGCTCTCTCTCTCTCTCTCTCTCTGTCGCTGGGATGGCGCTCCGATCCGACGTTCCCGGCACTCCCCAAGGCTCTTTGATCCCTTACTGACTCTGACTGCTGCTATTCTTCCCACTGTCCAGCTTCACTCACCCCCAGCCCCCAGCGGTGTCTGTCTGTCCAGCTTCACTCACCCCCAGCGGTGTCCGTCTGTCCAGCTTTGTCTAGGTGTGTGGTGAGGGGCTTGACTGCGTCTACAGAGAACAGTAGACCCCCTGAGGACTGTTGATCGGTCAGATGAATTCATCAAGACATTGCATTTGCCATTTTATCTAATCTCCTAAAATTGAGTGAATTAAATGGTTGCCGGTGGATATAGAACAACCCTTATCAATACACATTCGCATTTTTTTTTCCCCTTGTGTCCCCACTCACGCAACCTCCTCTATTCATGCAAATTAAGATGGGACTAACTTGAAGTAAGTTGACTCGGTGGTGTTGCCATTTTTAAATGTGCCTTTCCCTTTCGAGAGGAGGACCACTCTTTGCATCGAACGAGAAAGTGTTTACCATTTGTAAGCTTCTGTTACCTCTCCGCTTGACTTCAATTAATTATCCTCGCCTTTCTCCAGTGTCACCCTCAGGTTCATGGGACCACATGACAAGATCAGGTTCTGTCGCTTCCTTGTGGGACAAATACCTCGCCATGAATAACATTATGATTGGCTCCTTAACAATGGCGTGCAGCTCATGCAGATCTAGATAGGTGTGAATGGGTACGTCGACTGGAATGCATCCTGCTGGTGCTGAGTCAGTCCGCCCCTCGAGTGGCGCGGCGCGCTGTGATCCCGGGTCTCGCTCCCGGAGGCAAGAGGCCGACCTGTCTATTCACGCAGGCTCTAAATGTAAACCGAATGCGACGAGACCGCTGCGTGAGAGTGGTGCGTCACGCCGACATTGTGAAACTCACTGATCACTTACACGGAACCCGAAGGTTCTCCCCGTGGTGCGTCATGGGAATGGAAGTTGAAATGATGATGTTTCAATGGGACGTCGGGCCGCCGCTGTGCCTCACCCCACAGTGGCCGCCACGCCATGTGTGTGCTATTTGCCAATACCTGGGCCGCTTGCCAGCATGATTCAGGTGTGTTTTGAGATAAAAAGTCTTCCCGCTCATGATGCAACCGTTTTCCTTGTCGATGTGGAGCCATTACATCATCATCATCTGATGTCATCAGGCGGACGATGGCTGATTGATTTGGGTCAGTAGAGCTCGTCAGCTAATCGACAGGGGCGGGTGGTCTCTTATTAGCATTCTGTCATGTTTTTTTTGTCTTGTCGCCTTTCCAAGGCCCACTCTACTTTTTGTGCTCCGCAACTTCCCACATGTTGCACGTGCAAGCAGTGTTGTGCTCGTGTGCGGCGTGTCTGTGGATGGCGTCTCGTCTCTCTCGCTCCGAGTGTGTTTTTTTTATGTGTGTCAATCCGACGGAGCGCTTCGGCTCAGCCAATGTGTGCCCTGGCAGCCGAGGGGATGGGCCAGCGAAGGGAAGGATTACAGAGGCTCAGCAGGCTTTGGGCCAAACTGCTGCTGCTCAAACATCATTCTCTATCCTTGTTGTTCGTTGCTGAGGGATTGGAGCAGGCACTATGCTCCGGGATCCTCCTCGGTTTTAAAGTGTCCCGGCCGCTACTTCGCGGGAGCAGAATGTTTGTGTTTGTCCACCGAGCTGAAGCCCAGCCCATACGTTTTGTAAGCAGGCCCTGCCGTCTCCGCCCACGCTGTACTCCACTCCCCCCACGCTGTACTCCACTCCCCCCACACACTTCCACGCCCCCGCCCACGTGGCGGCTGGATCTTCGTGCGCTCGCTTCTCTCTCTCTCTCTCTTTCTCTCTCTCTCTCTTTCTCTCTCTTTGTCTTTCTCTCTCTCTTTCTCTCTTTTTCTCTCTCTTCCTTTCTCTCTCTCTCTCTCTCTCTCTCTCTGTGTCTGAGTTTCGCTCTCTGTTCTCAGTCAGCTGTTCTGGAGGAGGAGGAAGTGCTTCAGTCCACATTTGCTGTCTTCTGCCTCGTGAGCGAGGAGTCATAGCTGGTGACGTGGTTTCAGCAACTGCTGCTGTGCTCCGGCTCTCTGGACCAATTTATGCCCCATTTGATTACATATTTGCATGTGTCTATATATATGTATATATCATCTATCTATAGACATATCTATAGCTATAGAGATATCTGTATATATCTGTAGATGGAGAGATAGATAGATATCGCTATCAATGTATATTTATAGATCTAGAGATAGATAGTGGAAAAGAAAGTATATACACACACCACCACACCACTCCACCTCCCCTCCCAGCAGCACCCATATGTAAAATGTACGTGTTTTACAACGCGCATCAGAGAAGACCTTTTCAGCCTTAGGCCAGAGAATCAGCCCGTCACTGTTCCCCTGATAACGAGTATCACTCCCACACCAGTCACCGTGACACACGGCGCCATCTAACGCCACAGCCGACACCTGAACAAAGTCCCGGTCATCGCCGCAGTCTTTCTGCTCCCCGGCCGCCCCGTGCCACTGCCTTTTGAGTGCCAGTGTGTGTGTGCATGTTTGTGCCCTGTTAAACATGCACAGCAGTAGCCAATGGGCTTACCGGTAAGCCGATGCATTCAGCGATACGATGCCTATGGGTTTCAGCACGGTCGATTTGAAGTCAGCGGTGTGTTTAGCGTGCTTGCTGTGCAGTTGACAATTTAGGCCAGGATGTCGGCTTATCTGAAGCTTGGCTAAAGACACTTGACAGTTGCAATGGTGACATCACATTTGTTTGCCTACCCGCTGGCCCAGGCATGTGCGAGATACAAAGATGTGGGGCTATCAACTGCTCCTAAAGTAGGTTAGTCCCTCAAAGTAAATGGTCTGCCAGAAACTTTACACACGCACGCGCACACACACACACACACACACACACACACACACACACACACAGTGTGACCCGATGTCCAGTGTCACTGGGGCTGGCGGAAAGCTTTGTGTCACTGGGCAAACATCCTGCCGATGTATTGGGCCCAGAGCCCTCAGTGGCATGATAACATTCCAGATGTATAAAAAAAGCTGCAGGTGGATTAAGCTTCCCCGTCTGGTTGTCTGTCCGGTCAGTTGGCACAGTGGGGTCCTGTTGATGCAGTACGGTTGTTTTGCTGGAGTCCTGCGGGCTCCAAAGCCTGCGGGATATTCGAGGGGATTTGGCTGCATCAAACACACAGGGACTAAACTGTTTGTAGTTCGGTGGGAGAGCACAGCACACGGCTTCTGTAATTGAATGCTTATATGATTATATAGAGGGCTGCTAGGAGGATTGCTGTAGGTTTTTGTTTCGCTGCCCAAAGTGAGAACAATGCACATGTTCTTGGGTTACGCAGTGTTTCCCCTATATGCATTCTGCGGAGGCGGGGATTTTCGTTAATCAAATGCAGATTTTCTATGATTTTTGTAGGGTTAATATCACAGGTGAATGGTGAATTAAAGTTGCACCCAGTGAAAGCACTTCATCCTAAATCATCTTGAAATCAATTATTATTGTCATTACTGCTATTTGTATAATTTCTACAAGTCACCGTTTAAGTTGAGTGATTGAAATCCTCGTCATCCTATTCAAAGGCTGCAACTCATCAAAGCAAGACGTGATGCGGACAACAACATTTGTATAGTACTGAGGCTATAATAAAAACGTACCAAATATCCTTTATTAACCTTCTTTGATTTTACTGTTTACCCCATGTGGTGAGTGAATTATGTGCTTGGTTGATTAACGTTACATTCATTAGACCAGATCATTAGACCTATAAGACGGAGGCTTTGTCTCCATTTATTGTGCTAACAGTAAACCAGTAGCTTACAAGACAAGCCGTGGCTATCATAATATTGTTTTGACGGTAAAGCCATCTTATGGTTGCTTAATTAAAATGGCATAGTTTAGGAAATTAAATGTCTGATCAGAGCCGTCATACTTCCCATTTGGGTAACATTTACTCTTATTATTAACTGACGGTTTTCTACGTTTAAAGTGGCCTAGGTCTGTAGACAGTTATAGGCTATTCGGCAGGATAGGCTATCAGAAAGTTGTTCACTGATGATTTTCATTTTGTGGTTGCTCGCTCTCTCGCTCGGCTGCACTCACCTGTTCACAACGCCACAGTTAAAATGAATGAAATGAAACGGAAATGAATGAAAATAATTTGACATCAGAATTGTGCTTGCGTAGCCTATTGGTGGTTGTCTAAACAGTGTTATAAAAGTCAGCTGCTCTGGAATACTAGGCTACGGATCTGCGGAATAAACTGCAAGGGGACCATTTGCTGACTTGTCTGGGCATCAGTATCAACGGGACCCCCATATCACAAGTAAATTATCAGCCAGCCTTGGAGCTGTTTTTTGAAAAGCCAAGAAAAATCAAATGCTTGGCATCAGAATGTACTGTGCCATTAGATATGTCTAGTTTACTTTAATACTTAGTCGAATAAATTGGATTCAACAAATGCGTTTCTGCATTGTGCCAACACAAATTATGAGCTTCGTTTCTACCCAGTTCAAGGCACATTTGTGCAATGATCTGATCTCAGCAGATGCCTTGGATCTGTTGATTGTTATGTCATTTGTAAGAATGAGACTAATTTTGTAAGTCTCAATCTGTCCATTCTTTTTTTTTTATTTTTTTTTATCCACCAGTAGTCACTATGTAAAGGGTTATTTTTCAACATTTTCTTCCGGGGGGGGGGGCATGCCCCCGGACCCCCCTAGTGTTGCTCAGACCACCGCTGCTACAAAAAAATCTAGAGGAACACTGCTTCAAGAATGTGCTTTGTGCTTCATCATCTTGGATCAATTATTCTTAGAATTGTATAAATTTTGACTTACTTTGCCACTTTGTCATACTTGAATGGATTACAGAAGACGAATAACCACTTCCCTTTGCTTTTGTTTCAAATATGTTCATATGATGATTTTTCTACCTTTGCATTGCTTTGTTTTCGGGATATTTCTCTTGTTGGCCGGTACACATTTAGCCAGATGGCCACCAGAATCCATTGCAAGAGCAAGCATCCTCCTCGCTCCTCCTACTTCCTTAAATAAAGCGCGAGTGAACCAACTCACTTTGAAACAAAGTGTTTCACAGCATTTTCTTCAGCTAACGTGGCAATGTAACCCTTTTGCCGTAGCAGTTTGCTCATGAACCCAACAAATGCGTTGCAGACTTTCAACTTAAGGTTTGTATTGTTAAATATGCAGTACTCGTATTAAGACATTACTTTCATAACAAATTAACCTTTTCGAATAGAATGCATTATTACAGGCATGCTCAGCAATGCAAAAACACGATAGTATTATTTGATGTCAAAACAGTATTTGCCGGTAGACTGGCCAAGAGAGGCTTCTGCTTCAGTAGAGCAGGATGCAGGGCCGACTAGGGGAGGAGAAGAAGAACAGATATTTGTAGACCTGCTGAGTCATGAGTCAGGCCTTGGGCTCTTCCGGAGCTCGGAGAGCTTCAATTGGTGGACCTACCTTGCCGCGTTGGACAACTCATTCTCTCTCTCTCTCTCTCTCTCTCTCTCTGGTTTCTGACCACGCTCTTTCTCCCTGCCTCTTCAGCGGCCTCTAATATGTTTCTACAGCCGCGTGTGGTTTGGCCACCATCCCCCTCACTGTTGCATAAGAACCAGAAGTAGGTCAAACCCGCCTCCCAGAGAGCATGTAGCACATGCTCACTCACACCTTGGATGTTTCCCCCCCCCCTTCCTTGTCTTTTCACCCTCAAAAGAAAGGTCCATGCCTTTCTTCAACCAGGGGAGGAATGTCAGCACTCAGCTCTTTCTGCGTTGAGACGAGGGTGGGGGTGGGCGGACGTGAACTCAGAAACTTGCTTTGTCTATGAAACTGAAGAGGTTGAACAGCAGTGTTTCGTTTGGATATGCATTGTAGATTGATTTGCTCAACCATCCTATTGAGATCTTTCAATAGTAATGCCCGGTTCACAGAAGGCTGCAGTTCCATGTGACTGCAGTTAAGCGTAACTTTTTTAAAGAAATGAATGAATGAATGATGATGAACTACTAAGCATTGATAGTGATTCATGAGGATGTTCTTTATTGAATGGCTCACTTGATTAAGAGAAGAACTGTTGCGTAGCTGTAGGCGCTTGTCGGATATACGTTTGGGCAGGTACATAGCGGACATGCAAGTCACATTCAGTGTCACTTGGTGAAATGTTTTTTGTCCTTTGGCTTTCACACTAATACATTTTATTTGCAATGGCTGAACATTTTCTTAATTCTATGCAGGCTGATTTACTCTGGATGGCAGAAAAGTGGGCATTTTGCATGACAGGGAGACAGTCTGTGCTACCGCCACGAAACAGCATAGAATCGTGTTACTGGAGCCACTTAATGTGGATGTACCAACCCCTGGTAGGGAACTAACTGTTCAGCATCTTATACATCCAACCTTTATTCGTAAATTCAGGGCAGAAGTATGTTGTATGCTATGAAAACCTTGATACATGGAGCCTTAGGACGAGTTATATGTCCGCAACCCCCACCAACCAATCAACTGTTTAGTGTGTTTTATATTTACACACACACACACACACACACACACACACACACACACACACACACACACACACACACACACACACACACACACACACACACACACACACACACACACACACACACACACACACACACACACACACACACACACACACACACACACACACACACACTGTGTGTGTGTGTGTTGTAAATCCAAGGTATTTCAATTGCTTTTGAATCCTACTGTCACATCTCATCGACCACACCAGGGGCTATTCAACTGCCCCAGGGAGACGAGGTAGTAGCGGGTCGGTAATATGCCTTCTTCTACAAGTTAATTGACCTTCACTGCTACGAGCTGATAACATCATCAGTGTCTCCAATTGTTTTTGTTTCCCGAGCTTCTTGAAATCCGATAGAGGCTAGTCTTCGATGATGACCACCTCTGTTTGGCCATGGACGAGCACTTCTGGGAGGTTATATAATGCAGAAGATGTCATCTGGTGGGAAAGTCACCTTGGCAGTCAGTTTACTGCAGATGTGTCAGATTCATATTTTTTTTTCATTTGTCCGTTCTTCATTACTAATATCTGTCTTCTCATGATTACTCACTTCCTCAGAGTCACCTGTTGTGCGTCTTCTTGTGTGATAAAATTGATTGACGGAAAATGTGGAGATTCAAGATTCAGCTGAGCACAGCAATACAAAGTGATTCTGGTCTGTTTGTTAAACAGACCAGACATGGTGGTTCTGCAAGGTCATCATCCATGACCTTTTAGTCTTGCACCACCAGAGGCTTCAACTGCAATTCTTCACACATAAGCTACAGGAATCTACATAGTTTCTGCCTCTAAGTTTAGCCCAGGGATCATATTAGCCCCTGCCCACAGACTCATGTAATACTGTATGGGTTTCTGGTTTCTGTAGGTGTCTTGTCTTTTGACTTGCCCTCATGGGGCGTGTGTCACCATATATAATAAAGGGTGTGGTATTTACTCTCATAACATGCCAAACGAGCACTTGTGTAAATAGCCAGTATGGATCTGATGACTGTAAATTCACCAGTGCATGCAAATATGCTATAGAAAACTACCACCCCAAAATACAAAGCCATACATTAAACCAGTGTTTCCCCTACATGCATCCAGCAGTGGCCAGCACTGCCACTGGATTACTAGCATGACTGCCATCAGCCATCAACAGGGTTTTTAGAATTGGAGATGATGTTGCGGTGCAAAATTATGTTGCATGTTATATTGTTGTACCATTGTATGAGACCATTTCTGTTGGAATGCACCAGAGCCCTACTGGAATCAGTGATCACACTAAAACCGCTTTGCCTACCAACATCAGTAGCTCAGTAGGTAGAACGGGTGGACAGAGCGGGTCGTCCACTAACCGTAGGGTCGGCGGTTCGATCCCCTTGATCCCCCAGCTCCAACTGTCCACATGTCGAACCCCACAAATGTACTGACTGTAAGTCGCTTTGGACAAAAGCGTCTGCTAAATGCCCCTTTTACCCTTTACCCTTTAACCTCCGCACCATCGAGCACGCATGAGCACGGGTCACACGCACACCGGCACTGCTCACGAGGACATCTCCACACTGCTGCTGGGAAAAAGGACAAACACTGTAAACTAACCGGAACTCATTCCAGTTCAAAAAGCCAGCACAGAAATTACATTTATTTACCAGCATATGCAAAGTATGGCTAATCTTAATATCAAGATAGCTTACTAATTTATATGGTGTTAAAGAAGGAGTCTTCAGCTATTTATGTTTACTATATTTATAAAGCTGGTTTTAATTCAGTTTTGTCCTGTAGGTTATACTGTACATCTATTAGATGGCGAATGTAAATATAAATTTGATGGTTATAAAATCAAGGAAATTAAAAAAAAAGAAGTCCATATCAGTTTAGTGCGGTATCCAGATGATGCATTCTTCTGCTTGTAAGATGTAGGCCTATTAAACATTTTATTTTTGCCTGAATCATTATCAGCAGTTAAGGCCATATTTAAATGAACAGCAAGCAGGTTATGGTTTACATGCTTGTCTGACAGACTGGGAGCTATCACGGATGTCTGTGCAATGTGTTAAGAGTTTGCATCGCGCGTTTCTTGTGTAAGACCTAGAGCTCGGTGCCCACTGTCAGTTTTTCACCGGTGACATCATGCTAACATGAGGTCCCATCTGCCGCGTACTTACACAATAACCAATGATCGCTGAAGAGGAACTGCTCCAGTTACTGAGACGCACGCAGAGGGGCATTGCTATTCCGTCATCCATGGAAGAACCAAAGACTCACCTTTTGGTGTATTCGGGTGTGAATACACCTTTTTTTTAATGGCCCGGCCGTGGCCTGTCACTAAGGGCCTGTGTTAAGTGTCCAAACGGCGTATATCCTGTCTGAACTTCTACTACAACACCCGTTGTGTGTCTTGCTCCTGATGCCCCCCCCCCCTTCCGAAGCTGAAAGAGGAGCATCCAGCAGCACTCTGCAGGTGACTCAGCATCGTGTCCAAGCGGACATGTTGAAACACGTCAGAGCTCGCGTCATGTAGACTAGCGGTATTGTTTCATCCCCCGCCCCTCTGGAGAAACACAAGGACCTCATGGACACGGACCATAAAGAGCATCCTTGCTCTCGCCACATGATCTCGGCCTTTACCCCCCACTGATGAGATGCATGACCAATGTGTCCTTCTCTTCTCCTCCCTTTGCCCTTTTGGTTCTCAGTCACTTACCCTTCTCTTTTCTGTGTCTTTTATCACCTTTTTCTGAGGCTCTCCTACCGTCCGGCAGGAGATATCGCAGCATCAAATGCCGTACGAACAGACTCAGGGACAGCTTCCACAGCCAAGCCATCAGGCTGCTGAACAAGCACTGAGTCTGCTCTATAAGTCTGTACTACTACTGTACAAATGCATAGAATGCATTAGAAAATGCTTAGAAAATATCACACTAAAACAGTGTATATTCTTATTCTTCCATTACATTGGTCTTTCATTTCCTGTTTTTTACCCCTGCATCACCTGGAAGTGGTATTAGCATTAGCATTTATACTAGTATTACTCGTTAATTTAAGTTAGTTTAGTCTCAGTATGCTCTGTAACGATGTATATTTTAGTACATTGATTTACGTGGTACTGATCGTATATGTGTATATAGTATTAGTATTATT
>OMKI01022590.1:0-16082 GCA_900302315.1 Phycis blennoides | reverse complement strand
TGATTCAAACTGTGTACCCACTTCCCCAATGGGAGCCTGGGTGTCTGCAGTGGGCAGACTGCCCCCCACCAGTGACATGTTGAGGCCTGACGCTGCAGACCGCCCCCCCCACCACTAACATGTTGAGGCCTGACGCTGCAGACCGCCCCCCCCACCACTAACATGTTGAGGCCTGACGCTGCAGACTGCCCCCCACCAGTGACATGTTGAGGCCTGACGCTGCTGTTTGTTCAGGACACGGGCTCAACGTCCATCCAGGCAGCAGACAGCACCGCCATCAATGGGAGCATCACGCCTACAGATAAACGGTATGTTTGGGATACCTTGGGCATCCTGTCTCCCATCAGGCGCTCCAACTAATGACCATAAACATTGTTATTTCCTTGACATTTTCCTTTCAATGTCAAAGACTTGATGATGAATTCTGAATGATGTTTGATTAAAAAGGAAGGCCGTGTTGCTGATGCAGTAGCTCTTGTCCTTTGACCTTCTTCTCTCCAGGATAGGGTTCCTAGGGCTGGGGCTCATGGGAAGTGGCATCGTCTCCAACTTGTTAAAGATGGGACACGTGGTCACGGTGTGGAACCGCACGGCTGAGAAGGTCCGTCCCGTGTCCCACACGTTGGGCTGCTAGGGGTTAACTGACAAATCATACACCCTTTTTACGATAAGTCAACTAAGTTCTGGTCCATAAAAGGAGCAGACCCTTAAGTTTTATTAACGACGCCTGTTTGTCCTTGGTTCATGCCTCAGTCTATAGTAAGAGAGTCTATAGGCTTCCCTGTTCCCTGTGTTGTGGTCAACACAAGCGCTCATGTCTGCCTCCTCTTGGTTACCAGTGTGACCTGTTTATCCAGGAGGGCGCCAGACTAGGCCGCACCCCAGCGGAGGTCGTGTCAATGTGTGACATCACATTCTCCTGTGTTTCTGACCCGAAGGCTGCTCGGGATGTAAGTATGGGGAAGGGCCCAAAGGCCAGCATTTGAAATTGACTACTTGTTCTATGTTCAGAGTGCAACGTCAAACGGTTGTTCCTCCTCTCTAGTTGGTCTTGGGCCCAAGCGGAGTTCTCCAGGGAATCAGACCTGGGAAGTGCTACGTAGAAATGTCCACCGTAGACCCAGAGACCATCGCAGAACTGTCCCAGGTACAGCCTACAACTAGTTCAAGGGGGCAAACCATCTTGTGAAATGAGTTTTCTATGTCAATGTATTCTTCTATTCTCCTTCATCCTCTACTTGTACGAGCCCACAGTTGATGTGTATTGGGGTCCACTTCTGAACTTGTGCGTTCCAGCTGATCACAACGAGAGGAGGGCGTTTCCTGGAGGCGCCCGTGGCAGGAAGCCAGCAGCTGTCCAACGACGGCATGCTGGTGATCCTGGCGGCCGGCGACCGCAGCGTCTACGAAGACTGCAGCAGCTGCTTCCAGGCAATGGGCAAGACCTCCTTCTTCCTGGGTAGGTTCATGCTTCAACACGTCAATCCTAATGGGTGATTTCTGTGTGATGACTGAATTACAATAATAGATCATGTTTGGCTAATTGGATCGACATAAGACTTCCTTTAGTTCCTTTTTATCCAACTATGCTTGCCTTCATCAAAAAATTATTAGGAAGTCCTTGAATGAAAGAGGTGCAACCAGCAACTGGTTCCCCAAGTGTGTATTGTTTCAGTGTATTCTCTGACCACATGATTCAATAGGTATTATCATCTGCAGACCAACAAAGTATGCAGTGTTTGAAATGATGATCACGAATCAGTCATCAGTTCAAAAGAATTTAGGAACTTAATTCACTCAGTTCCTAGATGCAAACCAATGTGAACGCATTCATTTGAATCAAATGTGTTTTATTTCAGGGGAAGCGGGCAATGCAGCCAAGATGATGCTCATTCTGAACATGGTGCAGGGCAGTTTCATGGCAACCATCGCTGAAGGGCTGACTCTGGCCCAGGCCACCGGCCAGTCGCAGCAGACCCTGCTGGACATCCTGTGCCAGGGACAGATGGCCAGCACCTTTGTGGATCAGAAATGCCAAAGTAGGTCCGGTCCTAAACTTCCCCATAAAACGATAGTCGCCTCATTGAAAGTATTGACTAACATATTTCCCTGCATGTTGAAGACATCCTGCAGGGTAACTTCAAGCCAGACTACTATTTGAAGCACATTCAGAAGGACCTTCGGTTAGCCATATCCATGGGGGACATGGCCAACCATCCCACCCCAATGGCGGCAGCTGCCAATGAGGTGAGCCGGTGCTTCCTGTCCCTGTTACCTGTGGGCGCTCACCTGGTCAACCTGTCTGTGTCCACTGCTGAATGGATGCAGCTTACCGTTGCAGTGCCTTACACCTGCTCTGTGTTTCTTTGTTCTTTTAGGTGTACAAAAGGGCAAAGGCATTGGACCAATCAGACAACGACATGTCTGCAGTCTACAGAGCCTACATCCACTAGGCTGAAATGTGACCCGTGGACGCTCCACACACTCTCATGTCCGTGATTTCCATAGTTTTGTAGTTGTTTCTTTTGTTTCATTTTAAAATTGCCTGGCACCGTTTCTTTTTGTTTGTTTTTTCCTTTCCCACAAGCTGGAGGGAGAGAGAGGGAGAGGGAGAGCAAGAGCAAGCTCCAATGCCACAGGCTGTATTTGTTTTCCTGTATTGCACTGATGAAATTGTCCCACAAAAAAGTTTGGTAATTTTTTTTCCCACTTCTAGGGCAGCTGTCTGATCATTAACTTCTAAATGTAATCACAATGTTTCTCTGACAAGGAAAGCCAATGCTGCTTTGTGACCCACAGGGTGTGCAAGAAAGACCGAATACACAGCTGTCTGAGGGTTTGTGGGTGCACAACTGAAACTATGAAATCATCTCTAATTTAAACATGCATATGGCTAGGCTAACTCTGAACTTTATTTTTTTTTAATGGCTAGAATAATATGTGAAGTGAGGAGAACACGCCCAGAACATTGCCTTATTATTGTAACCCTGAAGTCCTTCGATATGTCTTTTATTTATTTATTTCTCACAAGGTTGTTGTGCATCTCTTCTACATATTTGATAAAACCTGTGCTTTCATGTCCACATGCTTTCCCCAACCAGATCAATGATGGTGACAGATTTGTTTAAACGCCTTAAATGCAGTAATTCTTTATTTTGTTAACTTGGTTTTTTTTTTCTGAACATGAAATCTTTTAACAGTTGGAGTGTTTGTATTCTGTTACTTTTAAACTTTTTCAACATAATTATATGTTTTCCTTTTAAGTGAATTTAAGATAGGTTTGCATAAGTTGTCTCTTTCAATCAGTTTGGTAAATATCAATAATTCTTGACACATAGAATCAAATCAAATTCAATCGTGTGGGTGAGTCAGGTTGATGTTGACGTCTATTTTTACATTAACCCGACTATATATATATAGAAAGAAACGCAGGGTTTTTTCTTTCACCATATCTCCAGTTTGAAAAAAAAAAAAAAAAAAATGTTGGTTCCTAATTCCCAGACCCTGATAATGTAACCGAGTTTCTAAAAAAGTGTCATGTAAATATCACTGAGTAGGAGGGAGGCAAATTGGGATGAAATGGAAGTCTGGTATTCTGTGACTTTTCGGTTCACTTTGAATTGGTGTATCAATGTCTGGCTTACATTTCATGTCTTATATTGAAATTATGATTAAATTAATTTGGTCCCAGAGGCTGGAGGGTGCAACCATAGCTTTGGTAATATTTATAATTTCTGTACATGTGATCAGTTTGTCTTCATTAAATCCTCTCCTAATTGATGACGTGTGGCCTTTTCCCTTCCTTTTTCCTGGTCTCTTGGTCTTGGTTATGGTCTTTTTATGTGGAAACCATGTGAGCTTCAAGGAATATGAACTGGACAAAACCTTTCGCTTTACAGTTTAATTAAACAGTTGGGTTTGGAATATTGTCTTTTCTGTCCCTCACGGCTTGTGAAATGCACTACACTACAATACTACGTTTATTCTTAGAGCGTCGTACTTCCATGCTCCTCGTCAATAACACATTTTTGTCTGCGGCAATGTGAATAAATGAGCCCAAAGATGCCCCCTATTCCCCGGGACCCTGCCGAGCACCCCTGGGTGGAGCTATGCCCAGGGACCCTGCCGAGCACCCATGGGTGGAGGACGTCAATCCAAGCAACGTCTTTCTGACGGAGGATTAGTGGGCGGGGCTAACATTGATCGGCGTTTCAACCTCTGGCGACAACACAGCCAGGAGAACCGCAGCAACGCATTACCCTCTCTTTAGTAAACATGTTAAATCCACAGAGATCATTGTCTGAACTGCCCAAGATGTCTGCTGCAAACCAAGTGGAGAGAGCAGTGATGGTAAGACGCCCTGTCTGAAATGTTGCACTGTTTTTTAGCGGTGTTGCTAGCGGGTTAGCTGACTAACTGCAATTCATTCTTTGACCTACCAGGGTTGAAATAATGTTGTATTGCTTTTCTGTCTGCAATCAGTGGTAGGATGTATCTATAGCCGTCCAAAGAAGGCATCACTGCATTTGCGTTTAATGCGTTCGTTGGAGCCTTTTTATTATCAGGCCAACTAATCCATCATAGTTGTGCAGATATACGGTGTTTGAATACGCTACACATTTTGCTGCCGGAAAATCGGAAATATTTAGCATTGCATACTTTTCGAATATTTGATATAGTGGGATTGTGTACATTTCCCATGGCCAGGAAGGCTCCCCTGCCAGGGAAAGACATTGTAATTAGAACTGCCCCCTATGGGTCGTTGTCATCCCTGTATCGGTGAGTTACAATATAATCAACGTTACTGTCATGGGACTGCCATACACAATTCACGTGGGTTCCGTTTACAAAGCTAATAGCCTGAGTAAAGTGAATGAATGATTCATGTTTGCGACTGTTGAGTGTCTAGTGAACGTTTGAGAAGTAATGTTTGTAACTAAAGATGTATTACAACGGACACACTCAATGGGATTCTACGGGGCACAGCTTTACACCAGACTTGGAGGGAAAAAGTTCCCCTGAACCCTGCATAACATCCATCAAACAAAAACAAAAACCTCCCCTCATTCACTTGTATGTTTTATACTAGCAATGGTTAACCTAGAAATTGGAATGCTTGAAACTTGTTCTGGTGACTTGCTCACTGTATTAACAGCAATGAAGTGTTTCACCTTCTCCTGACAAATGTAGCCTACTTGTTGTAAGTCGCTTTGGACAAAAGCGTCTGCTAAATGTAAATGTAGAAAGCTGTGCAGCAGCTTTTAGTTTTAGTGGAACACACCTTTCATAACACATGAGGTCTGTCTCAACACTTTATTCCTTTAAATCAGGCCTCAACGTTTTTTGCAATCCTTTTAACTGCATATTTTTATTTTTTATTTTCAATTCTTTAAATGTAAATGTTTTATTTATTGCATTTTAAATTTCTCAATTTCTTGTTTATTTTTATCTTTATAATTTTTTAACGATTGTCCTTTTTATACTTTGTACTTTCCTCTGTTTTGTTGAGCACTCTGGTCTTGAGTTTGAATTGCTATACACATTTAAATAACTTGCCTCACCTCACATTATTACCATAAAGTCAACTTGTGATGCAAGAGTACACATTTCATTTTTGTTTGAGAATTGACACAATGGAGTTCAGGGTTCAACATCAAGTGTGTCAATAAGTTATTATTATTGCATGGCCTGCCAGGGGCAAGCACACTTTTTTCTGTTGAAAATGAGAACAGTAAGTTATAACTAATAAGTTTCTCTCCCTGGTCTGTTTTGATTATGCAGGAGGAGGAATTCAACTGGCTACTAAAAGAAGAGGTACACTCTGTACTAAAACAACTCCAGGATATCTTAAAGGTGCAAGCATACTCTGTTTGGTTTATTTACACAAATTAACAGGTTGGATTTAAATACAAGAGAAGGTGGGGTAGAAGTCCATTTGGCAGGTTTAAAACCACACCCAAAATGAATTCCAAAAAAAGAGAAAATCATACCTACTTTGTTAACTGGTGAGGAGAAAAATGTGCTGCATCACCTTCTATAGCAAAGCAATACGCTATCAAGGACATCTGACCTCAGTGGACACGGGCACACTATTTGAAAGAAATCAGTATTTATATTCAAGCTATTGGTTTAACGCCGCATTACCAAAACAATGTCAGTGGTGTGAGGACAAGTGGATTATAGGTTTGAATATCCTTGAGTGAAATCTCAAACACTGTAAATAGGCAGGAGCCCGATAACCAAGAGATTTGTGGTTTAAACTTCCTGTGGAACATTTGGCTCTTGTGTACTATGAGCACTGTTGCACACACTGTTGTTCACACTATGGCCTGTCAGACAGTGTTGTAAACTCCAACATTGGACAGGGAGGGAATGTCTTGATCCACTTGATCATTCGAAACATAGTTATAAGCTTCTACCCTTGCAGCTTGAAAATACAGCTTGCATAAGGTTCAGGCTCACTGCTAAGTACATTGAACTGAAATCCTAATTTAATTCATTAATCTTCTTTTTTCTGTCATCTTAATGGTTTTATTTATTATTGCCTCACATTTACCCGTACATTCCTAAACTGACAGTAGTGTCAACCATGCAAGGCGACAGCTCCTAGGGAACCGTCAGCGCTGGGTGTCTCGCTCAGGGAGACCTCAACACTTGGCTCCCAGGGGCTGGGAGAAGAACCAGCAACCTTTCAGTTGCCAGCCAACCTGCTGTGCGTCTCATTGTTCCTCTCACTAAGTGAGCTGCGTCGTTCTCTCTGTGTGACTTCAGGAGGCGTCCAGGCGCTTCTCCATGCCCTCCAGCAGCTTGGACAGCCAGGTCAAACAGGAGAACTTCATCCTGGGCAGCACAACGTGAGAGCACCACATGTGCAATGGATACATGTTTCACTTTTGTACAAATTGGATCTTAAAGGTTCTGTAGGTAAGATTGGTAATTGGCAAGCGCTATAATTTGAGTGTCATTTGGTAGAAATGTCACAACCAGCCATCAGCAATTAGTCAGCGAAATGCTCTGGAGAAAATCTGTTCTCGTTGACTGTACAGCTGTCTCTGTATGAGACTATATTGTTGTTTGACTGCTGCCCAACTCATTTCTGACCAATTAGGTCATATCTGCCCTGACTGGTTCAGCGCATCAAACTTGTCTATTGATTTCATGCGTGCACACAGTGTTATCAGTGTTGTCATAGCTGCACCACAGGTGCAGCTATGCAACACTTCTGAGTGGTGGAGAAACGGAGGGAGCGAGCAGAGGGTTTGGGGTGGTTTTATTTTCAAGATCTTGCTCTATTCCGCTCTCTCTCTTTACAAAACATTTTAATAATCTTGCCTACAGCAGCTTCAAGGTCCAAGCTTGTGTGAAGGGCTTCATGACTTCACGACTGTGTACCCATCGGGACAGTTCTTACAAGATGTTACTTTACCGAGTGGTTCATTCAAACAAAGCCTTGCTGTAAATCTCTCCCCCAGCATGGACCAAGTGAAAGGGGTGCTCACTCTTCAAGGAGAGGCTCTCACCCAAGCTGTAAGTGACTTCCACTGGGATGTAGGGGATCATAGTGGGCCGGCTCAGCATGCGCATCACCTCAAGCCAAAAGTCTTCTTATTTATGTGTTTGTTGTTTGTCTTTTAGGACATAAACCTGAAGGTGTCCAAAAGCAGCCAAGTGCTCCATTTTCAATTTCGAGACGACAAGCAGTGGAAACTGCAGCAGGTATGTGTGATGTCATTTAGCTTACACACACAGATATGTATATGTAAAATACATTTAATATCAGACTATATTCAGGTTTATCTTGATAAAACCATAAAGTGGTGGGGTTTGGTTTCTTCGTGCAGATCCAAGATGCCAGAAACCATGTGAACCAAGCACTGCAGCTGTTAAGTAGTAGAGACGAAAGCTACCATTTTAAAACCGGCGCTGAAGTGAATAAGGTTGGTTTGGCTGTCCAGATCGTTATCGCTCAATTAATTTCCTCTTATGTAAAATGAACTCTGTTCAAGTTCAACTTTCCACCAGTCTTTCCAGTGACGGGCCTGTACTTTGTTTTTGTACACATATCCATTGGTTTTCTTACCATTTTATTTATGCATCTTCATACAAGTCAAGTTTCCAAAGGGAGCCCTATCATTTAAAGCTTTGGGTCTGTCTTCATCTCTTTACTTTGTAAAGTAAATGCCAGTGCTTTTCCAAGCACTACGACTCAAAAGTGCTTCACAGCAAATGCCTCACATTCACCCATATGGCCACATTATTTCAACGTTTCTAAATGAAACCAACTGGCTCAGTCAGCCACTCAGGGCTTGAGCAAGTCATCTTGCTCAACAACACTTCCACTTGTACAAGGGGAGTTGAGGACCAGACTAGCAAACCTTGGATTGCAAGACATCCTCCTCTACAATGTTCTAAGCTTATACCGCCGTTATCGCTAGTCTTGGGCAGTGGTAAGATAATAATACTGCCCCTATATTGGTAGCCTAGAAATATTGGTGGTGGTTAATGTAAACAGATTTATTGGCCCTGACTACTGATGATGGTCTGTGACGTGGATATGGTGCTACTGCCTATGGTTTTCTAATGGTATCATTTCATATTGTTTGGATGAGCCCATCGCACATTTTACGCATGATTGGCTTTTTATACAGTTTTTACCAGTAGTTTTTCCTATTAGTGCACCTGAGACTTGCACTGTTTCCATTTCTGCGATGTGCTGCTAGAACACCAGAATTTTCCTCGCAGGATTAATGATTTATCAGGCCAGACCACTTTGGTGGAGGTCTTTTGTCCTTCTAAGCGTTCTAGTCCTACTTAGTTGAGGTTGAACCCATGTCCTGTTGTTCTTGAGCCCGACGTTGTCCTCCCAGGGCTCCAGTGCCAGCACCTCTTCTGTGTGTTGTTCTAGCTCATGGATGCAGTCATGCTGCAGCTGACTCGCGCCCGCAACCGTCTCACCACCCCGGCCACCATGACGCTGCCTGAGCTGGCTACCAGCGGCCTGATGGTGAGCAAGACGCTCGAAACAACATCGTCGGAACTTTGCATCGTGTTTTCTTTCCCCACGAAATGACTGCGGTGCTGAGCCTGTCTCTCTGTGACCCTCTAGAAAATGTTCTGTCCTCCAATGCCGGGGGATGTCATGGTGAACTTTTACATCAACCTCAGCAAGTTGTGTCTGGCTGTGTACCAGCTCCACGTGCTGCAGCCAAACACGACCAAGGCAAGACATCGCGTTCACTGTTGTTGAGCTTCATGTGGCCACTTGGCTCATGTGATAAATCACAGATGTATTGACCCTTTCTGTTTTGTCTTCCTCTGTTTGTATTGGCCAAGTTGAGAAGTTCTTAAATGGGCAGTGAACTCTTTATTTATTTTTAAAACGTGGTAATGGGTCTTATATAAACGACAACTACAACAACGTAGTGTATCTGCCATGTTGTCACTGTTACTAAAATAAGACATTGTGTCATTTAGAGAAAACTGCTGCCTTTGTTTGGATGTCACAGCGGCTGAGAGATGTGTGTGGATGTGTCAGTCTGGGCAGTGGTTTAGGTCGATGTGTGTGGATGTGTGTCAGTCTGGGCAGTGGTTTAGGTTGATGTGTGTGGATGTGTGTCAGTCTGGGCAGTGGTTTAGGTCGATGTGTGTGGATGTGTCAGTCTGGGCAGTGGTTTAGGTCGATGTGTGTGGATGTGTGTCAGTCTGGGCAGTGGTTTAGGTCGATGTGTGTGGATGTGTGTCAGTCTGGGCAGTGGTTTAGGTCGATGTGTGTTAGTCTGGGCGTGAGTCGATGGCCGTGTTCAAAAGGGGATAAGCTTATGTTTGGATTTTAGCTACTTTCTCATATTTTTCAGAATTTCAAGCCAGCTGGAAGCTCAGTGTTGCACAATCCTGGGTCAACTTTGTAAGTGTTCATTTATTTCAATCATTTTCTTTCCATCTAGCATTTACCAGTTTGTTTTTTTATTTGATAAGATTAAAGTGGCATATAATAGTATATTACATTTACATTCAGGGCATTTAGCAGACGCTTTTATCCAAAGCGACTAGTTTTAAGAAAAGTTAAGCTCCTTAGTAAACTAGAGACATTCATTAATTTGCATTTGCAAGTGTGCAAGTATAGAGCTGTGCAAGTATAGTATGAATTATTTCAATTAAGACGTATGCATATGACGGTATAAAGTCTTTCATTGGCATTCTCTTAACCAATGATTGTATCTGAAACCAAACATCCAGCCTTGACCCGCTATGCCCCCTAACTAATATGCATGCTCCATGTTGTAGCGAGCTGAACAACAACCGCTTTGAGGTGAGCCATGTCCACAAGGTGGAGTGTGTGGTGCCTTGGCTCAATGACACACTGGTCTTCTTCACCATTTCTCTGCAACTCTGCCAGCAGCTCAAAGACAAAGTGAGTACCACATGTTACGCCAACATTGAAACCCAAAGTCTAAAATAAGGCTTGGATACGTTTTGTAATGGACTAATCTACCAGGACATGCCTCTAGTGAATTGTGTCCGCTTGCTGTAAGTATCGCAAACTGAGTTAATGATGATACTGGTTCTCCGACAAGAGTATATTTGAATGGGATCGTATGCTTTCGTGAGCAGGGACGAGACAGGAGGGTTAAAGAGAGGGAGGGATATGTAGCATAGAACTGCAGGTGGGAATTGAACCCGGGTCACTAGAAAACAGGCTACAGCGTGTGCACCCATCAGTGCCAGGGCTAAAACCTGTGAGACTGCACTGCTCCGACACGTGTGGAAGACTCCAACCCCCAGCACCCCCTGGTTCCACATCAGACCATGGCCGCTGTGTGGTGGACTAATACATTATTTTGATGCTGTTCTATTTGCAAGTGGTGTGCTGCAATATTTAGATTTCTGGCTAATTTGTTAGGTTTTGAGAATACATGGATAACTTAGACATTAGACTGACAGACATGTTCAATCTCAAGCTGCACCTTACACTTGGAAGATGTATTTATCAAGTCATATCAGTTACGACAAGTCACACAATGTAGCCTATTAGACCTATAGCCAGTCTGGGGTCAGCAAGTCAGATTGAAATCTAGGTTTTCCGGTAACTACATTTGTTCACTAATGTACAATTCTCCACATTTCACAGATATCCGTGTTCACCAGTCTCTGGAACTACAGACCCTTTTAACGTCCAGCTCAAAACAATGTTTTTTCTAGATATAAAAAACAGAATGGAAATACCACATATATATAGTCATGTGTTTTGAGGTTTTGTTTTTGGAGCTGACTGAAGAAAACCTTTGTTTCAGTATTGACCAATGTCAATTTGTCATTGAGACTTGCTTGTGTCAGCTGTCTTCGTCACCTCTTGAAATTGTATGTTTTGAATGAGTCAATGTATCCAAGCTGTGGAACTGCACAGAAATGTGTTCTCTGGGGAGGTGAAAACAGGTTTGTGTTTTTGCCTAAAGTAACTCTAAAACAATCCAAATTATATTTTGCTGTTTTAGTATTAAGACAAATGAAGCACTGACCTCAATAAGCTAGTAGAAGGTAAATGTGTCGTAAATGTTTATGCAATCATTCCACTTTCTTTCGTGTACATTTTGTATTTATTTGTCGTTACTTGTCTTGATGATTACCTGTGAAACTAATTATCATATTTTGTGAAGCTATAAATATATACACACTATATAAATTATAAATCTATTGTCTGTGCAATAAAACATCTTTCAGAATGATTTTCCTCAAATGTTCCACTCTTTGCATTAGATCCAACCAAAGATGATTTTACAAACGTACAGGTCAGATCAAATGCCCGTTAGACCTAATGTATTCAAACTCCAACCGCAGACATTTATGTATAATTTATGCAAAAGATAATCAATTACACGATTAAAAAAATGTTTCAAACTGACATTTCAGCTGATAGTAACATTCTAATGGCATAGTATAGAAAAATAGAATATTGAAAAACTACACTAAAAGTCATGATCTACATGTATGTGCTCCTAATGATGCATGCATGTCATTTGTTGCATAGGGGGTACAATGTGATGATAATATACACAGAATATGATTGACACCTAGCATAGCATGAGGTGCACTTGAGGAAAAGCAGCAACACACAGACCTTGAATATGGTTGGCAATCTAAGTGAATCTACTTTGTCTCTACGTTCAGGAGTCCAGGCCCATGTTGTCCACCCCAACCTTGTGTCTTCTTGGCTGGAAGAGGGACAATAGTATCACATCAAAACATCACCGTCACTTCAGGCAAATGTAAAGCCCCATTTCCATACAGTGCATCGTGTCCAGCATTAGCGTAGCCTACCTTGTCATCACAGCAACAGCAACAGCAGCAGCGAATTAGGACCAACACCACCAACAGTAGAACCATCCCTATAAGAGTTAAATATGACAGGTATCCATGATGGTGTGAGAGGCTCAAATCAAACTTTCAGTTGCTGTGCATGACCTGCACAAACCAAAATGCCACCCTCATGGTCCTCGCACGTTCATATGGACAATTCTGCTCGTATAAACCATGTGGGAGGCCACTAAACTGAATCCAAGTTTTCCATGGCATATATACACACAAATGTATAATGTTAAAGCAATGTCACAGTCACTAAACATGCTTGTTAACTAACCAATGAAGATGAAGAACACAGCAAACGAGGCTATGTCCCAATCTGACTGGAAGAAGTTCTTGGACTGCATCCTGGAGACCACATCCTCGTACTGCTCCTTAATCTGCTCTTGCAGGTTCCCGGGAGCCATTACAATACCTTATGGACAAGAAAACAATTAGCTTTCTATAGGTGGACTCACGTATGTGGTCCATGATCTTTGTCTGAATGTTTCAGCATAGCCTTGCATTACAAAGACCTAATGTAACGGTATAATAACTCAATCCCATTCACATTTTGAACCCGTTGGCTTTTTTTATTTTTCAAAAAGGTGCTTCATGCTACTTTGTCTGCAGTGGAGCACTATAAGGGTGAACCTTCTCACTAAAGGGAATCCAAGGTACAGATGCAGTGTCCACTGAATTGCGGTGGTGCCCCATTCATGTGTCTGAAAATAAGGGATGGCCATAGTAGGATTATGTAGGGCAAATGATCTAAATAAAAGTTTCAGACGTAAAGCTATCCTTTAAACACAAATGCAATCCCACATTTCAGAATTAGAATTAGCACATTTGTATCAATTGAAAATAGCCTGTGTAAAATCAATGCCTGAATGATGGCAAACATGCAGGACAGTATCTAATGACCATTGACAATATTAATCTGTGACCAGGTTGCATATGAAAGACATTATACAGAGATTGTTTTACAGACATTATAAAAGCCTTATCACCAGAACCGCCTGATCCCGTCACACAATAACGAGTTGATATGACCGACAATAAGTGCGCGGCTTAGTCTACTACACGTCGTTGAATCACAAGCAAATCTACGTCAAAAGTCTGAAGAGTTTTTCAGTGTTCAGACTTGGTTGCTCAAAAGTTGTTCATACATGACAAACGAAAACAAAAGATTTGTAATGCATAGAGGATGACCCGATCTGTCCGTAGAGGTGCCATATTGGTGACGTTATTGCCATACAGTACAGTCAGACAGGACTGTGTTGTGACCACCAGGACCATCCAGGGGTCAGACTCTCCAGGACCCTCCAGGGGTCAGATCCTCCAGGGGTCAGACACGCAGAGGTCGCAACGCCCGTCACTGGTTTCGTAGGTTAGGCGCAAACATGTACTCAGGCAGTGCTATCAGTCTTTCTTACCGTAAAGACAAGGAAATACATGGATTAATAGCTTGTGGCCCAGGCTCTTCATTGTTCATTAACTTTTTAAATGTTTCATTACTATTTTTAACAGACGTGGCCATCTAGAAAATGCCAAACGTTTAAAACAACGTTGGCATATTATTTCTGCCGAGAATAACTTGGCACTAAATTTACTTGAAACATTATATTTCTTTCTTTGTCAGTGTTCTTGATAATAAAGCTCTATCCAAGAAAGTCATCGGTACATTACTTACTACGCCAGCTGAACAGTCATAGCCTATAAACACGTTCAGCTGAATAGCTAGACTCTGACAAGAAGCCGTGATTTCTAAGTCAAAAACACAAGAACGCATATGACAGCATTAAAGGAACGAAAAGTGATTAAAGTAGCCCAACAATGGAGGTACCTTCTTTAGTGTGCGTAGATCGAATATCTCTCTTAATAGATCGGCCTGCAGGTGTTCTCAGGTTAACTCGCCAACTAACTTGTCTTCCGGGTTAGCAAACACTGCACGGGTTTCACCGCTCACACCTGATCACACCTGCAGCTATCCGGATGTGAGAGCAGGCTGCAGTATCAGGACCGCATTTCCAGGACCCTAGTTTTTTTTTATTGATGTATATACTTCTTTCGGTCCAAGTACTTAGTTTGACAAGTAGTTGTAGTTTTAAAAGTGTTATACACCCAAATGCTGCCGACTCTGCATCCTCCTCTATAGCAGGAACATACTATTGACCAACAAATGCATCTAAACACTAAGTTCACCATAACAAATAACTGTGACGTCAGCTTCACGTGCCCCATCTTCAATGCCCTCGAGCTGACTTTATTTTTTACTGAATTGGTCTCATGTAACACGCCTATTTTGATTGCTAATGTGTTATTTAATTATTTTCTATAAATATTTGAATAGAAAATTATTTTCAATAGCTTCCATGGATTTTGGTGCTTCCTGTAATATATGAATATTTTGATGGAAAATGTATACCTTTTGTACCAGTGACTCCAAATAAATACCAGATATTATTACTACACTGGACATAAAAAGGCTCACCTCTTATTATTGAATTTTACTTGAATGTAAATGTCATCTTTTTTCAATTGCTGTCATGTCATCGGTCCCAGCGACCCCAAATCTATACCAGCTATTATTTAAACACTGGACAAATAAGACACACCTATTTTTATTGGATTGTTGTGCCTCTTCTTTTTTATTTGAATGTTTTAATGGAAACTATGTTTTTCAAATAGCTCCCATGCCATGGCTCTCTGGTTGACTCTCTGGTTACTCTTTCCACTGTTTAGGCCCGACGTCAGCGGATGGTCTGTTCATGGCTACGAGCCGCCTTGAGTAGGAGAGGTTTCCACTAATTCAGGTAATGTTTAAGGTGAACGGAGGATTAACGGAGGATGTGTCATATCAATGTGTACACCTGAAACCGTCAAAACAAACTTGCTTTCTGAACAAGTGCACATTTTATGACATGAAACTTCGCGCATCCGAGGGCGGCTGTTAGACTGTAGACTCATGACGTATGTTTTCTCGCGACCAATGAGAACGCATTGACGATACGTATCTCGTGAATATTCATATGTTGTCGTCGTTTGTGTTCTCATTGGTTGTTCATTCGTTCTGCAGTGTGGGTCGCGTCCACCGCTGCAGAAGCTGCTCTGACCTACAGGAAGCCCGGCCCGAGAAAGTGTATGCCAGTGGTTTAGTGGTAGTGATAATTTTACATTTACAGCCAAAATGACAATAAGAACAATTCGCCCGAACCGGGGACAGCATTACCGTCCGCGTATGCATTGCCTCAAAAAGGTGGGTTCATTTTGGAGTGGATAATTGCAACAGTTGGAGTGGTCCGAATGATTTGCTTTGTTTTTGATGTTGTCACGTTTTGTGTGTCAGTAGCTCTTTCTGAAGTCCTAGTATATAGTGGTTGTTCTGTCATATACGACACATTGCCATATAGTATAGCTAGTTTGTTCATTTTTGTTCTATTCAACATTTGATAAAGTAGTAGGCTACCCTAACGTGGTTAATGTCCTTAAACTATTGTTTTTTCATTTTTCAATGCGTGTCATTTTTCAATTCACACACACACACACACACACACACAATCACCACTGTGACAGACTCTGTTCATAGCATGCAGCAGTGGTGACGGGTTGATGCACTTGATGTGCGACAGGAAGTCAACTCTGAGTCCTGCGAGTCCTCTGATAGCAGTATTATATATATAAGTACAGAGATGGAGAGAGAGGGTATTTGAGTTTGGGTTAAAACGAGGAAGTCCATCCACTAC
>OMKI01022581.1:0-10772 GCA_900302315.1 Phycis blennoides | reverse complement strand
CTCCGCGCGCGCGGGAAGCAGGTCCTCGAGTTCCTGCGGGGGGGGGGGGGGGGGGGGGGGGGGGGGTGTGTTGTGGGGTGGGGGGGGCTCTCGCGCGCGCGGGGGGGGGGGGGGGGGGGAGGAGGAGCAGTGGTTCTCAAGGTGTGAATGTTGATGTGTGCGTATTTTTTTTGTTTGTTTCGTTTTCGTTTCTTTTGTTTGTTTGTTTGTTTGTTAGAGGTGCACAGGTCTCTCCTATTGGTGGGCGCACTGCACCCCGGGCCCGTGGTGCCCGCCCTCTTCGTCCGAGCTGTCGTTGTAGGCCTCGCGCCTCGCGCCGCCGCCCGCCCCCTGGGCTCTGTCGTAGTCGCTGAGCTCCACCTCCTCCGCCTCGGCCGAGATGACGGGATTCTCCGCGCGCGCGGGAAGCAGGTCCTCGAGTTCCTGCGGGGGGGGGGGGGGCAGTGATGAGCTGACGTCGCGTTCAACGCAACGGTTTCGTCGGGTGCTCGGTGTGTTGTGACTTACGACCAGTTTTTCGGGGTTAATCCAGTTGTTGTCGGGAAACTGAACGTCAAACTTGATGAACAGGTCTCCTTTCTCGAATGGATTCCTGTACTGGGGCATTCCCTCTCCTTTCACCACACGGACACAGCCTGCAAAGACCAGCAGCGTCAGTCAGAGCGTCGGACACCAACGCCCGCAGCGCTTTGATTTACCAGACAGCCTCCTGGAGGAAGCGGGTTATTCGTCAGTTCAGGCTTCATCTAAAAACCAAGCAAACTTTGAAAGCTAAAAGAGGGCTTTCTGTGCCACATGGAAAGTCTTCTGATGGGCCTTACAGATGCAACATCTTTCATATGTATATGAACACGTCTTCATGATGAACTATGTCGTCAAATTAATCCCAACCACTTAAAATATGTGTATGTGCCAAAGCAGCTTCCTCTACTTCAGAATTATTCATCCAATCAAGACATGCATTTTCATTAGAAAATGTCACACATCCATAAAATACCAAAATGGTACGGTTCAGTCGTACCCGATCCTGACTGCGTGGAACAGAGAAGAGAGGGCCCATACCTGGCTCTATGACCTTGCCAGGTGGGCACTTCACAAGCAGCTGGCGTCCATCAAGGTGTGCCACAGTTATCTGGAAGCCACAGAGAGCCTCCACCAGGCCGATACGCTGGGTCATGTGAAGGTCACTGCCCTCGCGGTTGAAATCCTACAAAAGGACAAAAACGTTAAAAGATGCGTTTATCACGAGATGTTAAACAGGTTGTGTTGCGTTAACCGCCCAGAGCGCCCTCCCTGGATACATGAGGGTAAAGGGGCATTTAGCGGACACTTTTGTCCAACGCGATTTACAATCAGTACATTTGTGGGGTTCGACATGTGGACAGTTGGAGGAGGGGGATCGAACCGCCCACCCTATGGTTAGTGGAGGACCCACTCTGTCCACCCACTCTACCCACTGAGCTACTGCCCTGGATACATCTTCGTCCACGACCAACGCAGTGTGCATTCTTTTGCCTGGTCAAAGGATCATTCATACCTCATGGTCCTTCTCCTGCAGCACCAGGACAATGTCCCCGGGTTCAGTGTTGGGTGCCTGGTCAGCCTCCCCTGAGAAGGTGATCTTCTGGCCATGCTTCATGCCCTTGTCAACGTGCACCTCCAGAAGCTTGTTCTCCTTGCACACCTTCTGACCCTCACACTTCTTACAGCGGTCTTTCTCATTGATCACCTCCCCTACATTTCACAAAAGAAAAGACAAGGTTAGGATTTAACAGTCTATGCTAATGGCATCTTAGGTCGCATGTTTGCTCATGAGCTGCTGCTGAAACAATTGGTTGATTAATCTATCGGTGAGCCAACTAATTAATTAATATTAATTAATAATTATATTAATTATTAATTAATAGTCAATTGCAAGGAACAATTTACAGATTACAATTTTGATAAGGGCTTCATAGTGAGTGATTCATTCAAATAATAGTATCAGCAGTAGTAAGTAGTATTTGCTGCTCATCGCTGTAGTAAGTAGTATTTGCTGCTCATCGCTGCAGAAATGCGAATGTCGAGTTGTTCCTGATCGTAACAAATGTAATACTCTCTTAATTGCTCAACAAACAAAGCAGACATATGTCAGACGTCACTTCAGGCTCTGGCAACTTGTAATGGGAAGTGGGCATGTATTCATAATTCTAGCATTCCAACGCATGGTCCTAAACATACGGCCTGTAAAGCAGTTTGCGACTGTAAGGGCTATACAAACGAAATGTACTTGACTTTACAATGTTTGGGATGCTAGTGTCTGGATTTGTGCGGGATGCAGCACACCCTCTCCGCTGCAGTCTGTGCAGACTGACTGCATCTGTTGGACCATGCCAGGGGCCAGCTGTCTGATCATGATCCTCATGCCACGCCCTCTGCACGCCACACACTTCTGCACTGCTCCGGCCTTGCCCCCTTGGCTGGTGGGACAAACGCGCAGGACAGACAGGCCGACCGGGTTACACCGACGTGGAAGCCAACACAATTACGTTTTAGGTCCATCGTCTTCGTCGATCGTCGATTTAATTGAGATGAATGTTGTGCCGAGTGAGACTCACCCGTTACAGGAGCTACAGAGGACATTCTTACTCAGCTGTAGTTTGGTGGTTTTGCCGTTGTACAGGTCTTCAAGGGAAACTCTGTGCCAAATAACAAATCAAGTTAAAATCCCCCCAAAAAACCTCTTCACACTCACCAATGTCGTACAGAAAAGTGCCATTTGAGCATTCCCTGGGGAGCCGCGTGGGCCACTCACTTGAGGGGGTGAACCATGTCCTCTCCTCTCCTCCGGCCCCCGTTGCGCCCCCCTCTGCCTTGCCCCCCCATGAAGCCAAATAGTCCTCCGCCGAAGATGTGCGAGAAGATGTCGTCCATGCCCGGCCCCCCACCACCTCCCTCTCGTAGCCCTTGCTCTCCATAGCGATCATACAGCTCCTTCTTCTCTGGGTTGGTCAGTACCTCGTATGCAAAGCTGATCTCCTTGAACTAGAAGCAAAACAACAATCAATTATGATATGAAACTAATAATATTAACAAATATGCATATATTCTAAATTAAAACTATTGTCGAGATAGTAATTTCTGTCAAATAAACAAATGTACTTAAGTTAGTAATATTATCCGGTCAATCGGGATGCTGGACATCTTTTTGGAAAAATCGCTAAAGAATATTTCACTGGAAATGCCTCCAACCTCAATTTCAGAAGTCATTTCAGTATTTTCCCACATTATCTAATTCAACAAATGTAATTAAAGAAAGATTAGGACCATGCTGGGATAAAACTAAAAACACACCGGGAAGCCTATGAAACTCAGTTATAGGATCACATTAATTATTTTGTTTTGGTGACTCATACCTTATCACCGGCATCTGGGTTCTTATCAGGGTGATACTCCTTTGCCAATTTGCGGTAGGCCTGCACAAAAACCAATAACATTAAACATCCACAATACTAGATTAGCCGGAGGCTCAAACCGTTACGTTCGGATTTGAAAGGCTTCAGCAGACAAATAATAAACATCGTTATCATATGTGAACTGCATTGCCTGGTCGTTGTTGATTTTGAGGCCCTGTTGTCAGAAAACCGTGACACTGCAACTAGGCACGCAGCTGGAGTTGACAGCCCTTCCTAACGACCTCGTTCTGTAGTAGTGACAACGGACGTTAGGACTGGAGACTATATCTACAGTGATATGGATACTGTAAAAATCTGCTTATATATACATATATTATGTCATCATCATCATCATAACCAGAGCACCACCTGCTTCACTCACCTAGTAAGAAAGAACAACACATGACCCAAATCAGGTGTCACTTCAAAGCACATTGTTTCCTTAAGTGTCAAGCTTTAATGTTTGTTTTTAGCCAACTTCTCAGAGTCGATGAGCGATGAATGGGCACACTCTAGGCATCAACACAAGTAGCTAGTCAGCTAAAGATAGCCCGCAAATCAGTCTTTCTCCAATCACCTTTTTCAATTGGATATCAATACTTTAGTCGTCCTGTCCACGGCAATATATGCCGCAGTGTATGCCAACACCATACCATACCAGTACATGCAACGTCTACATGGTGACACCTAGCATAGCTCTTTGGCAACGCTAGCTCGCTAGCGTGATGTGTGTTGAGCTAGCTTGGACGCGCTACAGAGCAGCCACCGTAGAAAGGCCACATTCGGCAGGACGGATGCCGAAAGAACGCTCTCGTCTTTTCGTTATTCACACAGTGGCTGAGACGACGTACCTTTTTGAGTTCATTTTCAGTGGCGGTCGGCGAAACTCCTAAAATGTCGTACAGCTTGGTGTCCACGACGTTCGCCATGCCTGTGCCTGTACCTGTGCCTGTACCTCTGCTGCGGAGACGCCGTGTGTGTCAGTGTGCGGGGGGTTCGGCTGGAGCGGAGAGTGCCGAGCAGGAGGGATGTGTACCCAAAATGTTGGCTCGTCCCCGCTGTCGGGTTGTTAATGCGCATGCGCTCGTGTATAGCTTTTTTGGTGTGTTTTTTTTGTTGACAAAATGACGTTGATTTGCTCGGATGTCATTCAGATCCTGTGTAATGATGGCGACCTAATGACATCACAAATGTATGGTAAATGGGTCATGCATTTTGACCATGAATTAAGACGCTGTTTAATTAATTTAACTTCCCCTGAAGTGAATTGTAAATACACGGATTTCCCAAAACACGTTATCATCAACAAACCTCCACATCCAATTACGTGAAATCAAATATTAGGCTACTGACTAGAATTGCATGAATTGCATATGTACATACCACAGCCAAATAAAAATGACAACGTCACATCTGAAACTTAATGTTATTATTATGAATTATTTGGGTTTGGGTCTACAAGTAGGTAGCCTACTTGTAGTATGTAGTCTACATTTCTAAATGCATCAATTGCACATTAGCATCTCACAGAATAACAATTGCATTATTGTTATTAGTATTCTTTATTATTGTTATAATTTTGACACGTGACTGTCTTTACGCAATGCGTCAAATAAATTGCGTTCAGACGATTTAAGCAATTTAATTTATATTGGGCATTACGACGTGTGGTTATTGTTATTGCTATGCTATAAGCCATAAGCTATATTGAAAGCTATACATTCATGCTCTTCGTGATTCAGCTCAGGTTCTAAACAGTGGTCATGGTTCAGCCTACACGTACAAGTGAATATGAGCAGTTTTGTCCATGTGTACGGCCACACATGTGATGTAGATCCGAACCAACCTTTCTTTCCCTCTTTAAACTGCCTTTCCCCATTTTAACAGCACCTGTTTTTTATGTTGCTGTTGTTGTTGTTTTTTTATTTGTTTTAGTTTTTTTTTTACAATACTTATGTCAATTAAAATTTTTACAATACTTATATCAATATGCACAGCCAGTGTCACTATAGTGGGTCTGTTCAGACGTGAGCTCCCGACGGGGCAAGTGCATTTGCATCAGAGTAAGAGACTTGAATGTGCTGCAAATGTTGTGCAGCAGCAGCAGCAGCAGCAGCAGCTGACACAGCCCAGCCGTGCACTGCCAGCTCCCGGACTGGCCATGTTGGACTAGTCCGTCGCACAAAGCGGCCCACACGGACTGATTGTCGTTTCACACACATCAAGCTTGCAGAATACAACCGATTCAACGAGGTGGATACAGAGACGGGGTGGCCACTAGTTGTGTCTTCGGTGGCCTCAGCGTTTTATTTGACGCCTGCGACGCATGTTAGCTGGCTAACGTCGAAGTGATGTCGAGGTGGGTCTGACACCAGGACGTCTTGGAGAGCAGCGGTGAATATGAGATGAAATTACATGTTTTTTTAGGGGCAACATGCTGCCTGACCTTGGTGACGATAGCAGTGGGTTTGGGGAATGTAGCGATAGATGTACGGGGTGTGATAACGCTGGTGACCCGTCAGCTGATGCCTTTAGCACGGGCCTACTCCACCAACCCGATCGCGTTAGGAGTTACACAGAGTCGCAGACATCGTTTCACAGATAAATAGTGGCGTTTGTGAATCGTTGGCTTTGACCCGTTTGCTTCGACACGCTTGGCGACAGAGAGGCGAACAGGATTAATGTCAACATATTAGCGGTCCACGCTCGTTTAGCTGGGAAAAGGATGACATTGTCCTATATCATGTTTAAAGGTGAATTGTGGTTGAAGACGTTTTTCTTTTGTCTCTGAGCAGGGTGGATCCAATAGGAGGATGTCTTTAGTCTATTATTTAGACTGTTAAAACCAAGGTCACATGTGTAGAGCCACTATCCACTGTAAAGTAATTGCTAATGGAAGTGTGACATCTTGTTCTGCCCGTTGTTATTGATGTTGGCCTGACATGTAATAATCACACGTTCACGTTGTGTCCCGTGTGATGACCGTCACAGTAGTGTCGTAGTGTCAGATGCACCTGTCTGTGGAAAGCTTAACGACGGCTTGGACAGACTTATGTCTTCTTATTGTCACTTGCATGTAAGGCTACCCTCCGCTCATCCTGCATTAGGGTCATGTACTTATCTTCCATTTGTGTTTGCATCGTAATTACATATGCATACGTGATAGTGAACGATAATTACATAGCATGACTGATCAATAACTGTCAAACATCAATAATGCAGAAAGATATTTTTTTTATTTCACACATTCTTTCTTAAATGTATGGATTGAATGCTCCTTTCATAGATGTAAAGGAGTAGTCTGGTGAGTGACAATGGGGCAAGTGTAAAGTGTGTTTGAGGGACCACATTGTTAATGTTTTAAGGTAGGTACAATAGGTGTAATCTCGGACCCTGAAGACAGTGCAATAGCCAAACCTCCGGGGGGAGACTGCACATCGCGGGGAACCAGAAAGTGCGTGTGGTCGAGTAACGCATTGTTTCCTGTTTGTTATGAATTGATTATTTTCAAGATAAGCTAATTTCCGAGTGCAAGGTGTAGGTTTCAGAAGACAATGTTAAACAAATGTATTTCTTCAGTAACCAGTCTACTGTACAGGCTTAATTTTAGACCTTTTTCAGATGTTGGTGTCTGGGCAGGGCATTTGAGTGGCTATGGGAAAGGTTTAGTTTATAAGGGCTTAGTTTGCGTTCACTGTTGTCCAAGGAGGGAAACCAGTTGAGACCCATTCCATGTGACACCTGTCTACACATCTCTTCCCCCCAGCGACATGATTGCTCAAATTCAATTGGAGCAAATTAAAAAGAAAATTAAACATCCTGTTCACCCAGATTTGAGCGAGTCTGCCGAGTTTAGTCAACTCCAATCTGACGTTGTATTTGTGAGACTAAAGCAGGTCAACAGTTCTTTAGAGCAGAACTTATGGGGGGGGGGACTGCACAGAGCTTGTGCCAGAGATGAGAAGCCGAAAGGGCACGAAGAGGTGCCTTGTTTCATGATGGAAATCTTTCCCAAAGAGGAACTCGTTTGCATGAGTATAGATGAAGCTGTGAGACTGAGCCAAATCGAACCCAGACATGTATGTGACTGATGAATCACATACATTTGATCACAGACCGTACGTAAAGGGTATTTAGCGGACGCTTTTGTCCAAAGTGACTTACAATCAGTACATTTGTGGGGTTCGACATGTGGACAGTTGGGGGAGGGGGATCAAGGGGATTGAACCGCCGACCCTACGGTTAGTGGACGACCTGCTCTGTCCACCCGCTCTACCCACTGAGCTACTGCCGCCCGTACATGATTGTGTCACATACAGACCGGCCGTGATTGTGAATCGCACACCGTGGCATCACCTGGTTTCATTGTGAGATGCCTGCATACATTTGCTCAAGCATCGAACTTGTGTCTATGAGTCCATGTTTTCCCGCAGGCTGGCAGAGGTCTGCATGCGTCTATAACGTCAGCCATGTTTTGGAAGTTTGACCTACATGCGTCGTCCCACCTGGAGGCTCTGCTGGAGAAGGACGATGTCACCCTCACAGAGCTCATGGATGAGGAGGATGTGCTGCAAGAATGCAAGGCCCAGAACAGGAGGTCAGGCGCACCACTTCTGTCATCTCATTCAGTAACCGCTGACACTTGCATTGCACACATGTTATTACTCCATGGCTGCTGATGCCCATCTTGTTGTGGTATGCACTTCCTGTTTCTTGCTCTGCAGGCTCCTCCTGTTCTTGTCTCAGGACCACTGCATGCATGAGCTGCTCCGTCTCATCACCACAGTGCCCCCTGCTGGTGTCGAGGAGATGAAGCGCTTCAAGTAAGAGTCACCTACTGTACGGTACGCGATGCGTCAAGATGACGCTACATACGGATGATGTGCATGTTATGAGGTCAGGAAACAAATGGTGATACAAGCTTTCGAGTGGTTGCACCAGTTACACTCACAGGGATGCAGTATGTAAAGGTATTTAATAAAACAAGGGATCAACGTGCAGCCCGAGAAAATTGCTTGCGAGTGCCTTGGATTAACAAATCATTATTGTAAAGGCTGTATTACATCATCTTATGAGCCAGTACAGCACACTGACATTTAAACCAACACTGTATTCAAAAGCTTTCATCCCAATCTAGAATAATCAATAGCGAGGAAACGACCGGATCCTCTGTCCTCAAGTAGGGATGACGAAGAAATAGTCCCTCCAATCGTCCCTGCTTGTGTGTGTGTGTGTGCGTGTGCGCGTGCCTTGATTGGCGGCAGGTACCCCAACATAGCATGTGAGCTGCTGACCAGCGACGTGGGCGTCATCAACGATAAGCTGGGTAACGAGGAGCCGCTGTTGGACACGCTGTACGGCTTCCTGGAGCAGCCCTCGCCCCTCAACCCCCTGCTCGCCTCCTTCTTCAGCAAGACCGTGGGGAACCTCATCACGCGCAAGACGGAGCAGGTGGGCTCACGCAGAGCGGCCAACAGACCGCTCTGTTGCAGCAGCGTTCCCGTGGCCGTCTCGCGGTGTCACAGCTAAAGGGCCAACAGACCGCTCTGTTGCAGCAGCGTTCCCATGGCCGTCTCGCGGTGTCACAGCTAAAGCGAAGGCAGGCCATTTGACAATCAATAAATCGGATGCTCTGAGAATTGTGTATTTTTTTAAATCCCCCCAAAATTCTGCCCGAATGAAATGATTGGCTGGCCTGCCCACCTTTCTGTGGACCTTCCTACCAGGGTACCTGCATGTACTCTGGTCTTCCACAAGGCTGGGCACACCTATTGATGAGCTAGCGAGCTTGCCATGCGTTTGGGGGGAGTGGCTTTGGAGGGAAGCCTGAACGGAGGGGCGGGATTTGTCTTCGGTTTGATACTTTTGGTTGATTCTGGCTTACTCTACTCCTACCCCAGCTTTAATTTAAGACACCGTCAGGGCCCCTAGCTTCACAAGTGTCGTAAAGTGTAGCAGAGGTGTAGCAGAAAAAACATCCACAAATCGCACAAATTTGCTTTTGTTGTTCATTGGGTGATCGTGGGCTTAATGCAGTGGTAAAATTATTCTAAGAATTCTATTGTCTGTCTGTCCCTAGACGTAGCCTGTTGCTCCGTTTTGCCGTGTGGTTCCACGTGATGTTGATTGTGTTTCCCACTGATTAGGTGATAAGCTTCCTGCGTGGAAAGGAGGGCTTCCTGTCCCTGGTCCTGAAGCATATCGACACGTCGGCCATGATGGATGTGCTCCTGCGGCTCATTAGCTGTGTGGAACCAGCGTCTCTCAGACAGAAGACTCTCCATGTATGTCCCCCCATACACACACACACACGTTCACACTGACTGACCCACACTCACACAAACACACAGTAATGTCTTGTGTGTTTCATCAACAGTGGCTGAACGAAGAGAAGCTGGCCCAGAGATTAATAGAACTCATTCACCCTGAGAGAGATGAGGAGGTAGGAATTCACTCACAAACTATTGATCGTTTTCTTTTCAATTACAACAACTCGGACTGCAACAAGACTGGAATGTGTGTGTGTGTGTGTGTGTCTTTCAGCGTCAGTCCAACGCATCTCAAACCTTGTGTGACATCATCCGTCTGAGCAGAGATCAGGCCAATCAGATGCAAGAGATCTCTGAATCGGACCCGTTGCTCACAGCTCTGGAGTCGTAAGGGACAAATGCACACACACACACACACAGGACACTTTACATCTGTAGTTAACTTGATTTGATGTCATTAGTGCACCAGACTCCGCCTGCTTCCGAACAGAAATGTTCTTGTTATTTTCTGGACAAAGTCCACAAAATACGATTCAAATACTCAGATTGAAGTTAGCTTTATCTTTTTATTTGTTTTATTTTGTAAGGTGTTCCAATTAAGACCTTTCAAGGAAACGTAGTATTGATCTGTGGTGTACACCTACATGTCGTGTAAGGCCATTGATCAATACCAAGTTGTCAGGCGTGGTGTGTATCATGTTCACAATACACACCGCACATAATTGCCGTGATATGTTGAGGCATCACACCGCCTGCAACCTAAAACCGCCTGTACATTGTTCTGCTGCCAACAGTTATGTCAACTATTGGATGCCAACCAGAATATGCTTGTGTTCTCACCCGTGAGAGGGTTAGGGTTGGGTTAGGGTTAGGGTTAGGGTTAACCCTAACCCTAACCCTAACCCTGACCCTGACCCTAACCCCAAAACCCTAACCCCAAAACCCTAACCCTAACCCTGATGGAACTGAGCTGCAGTTCACTTGCCTGGTCGGTTGGTTTTCCTGTCCGCTCCAAAGAAAAGACTGGAGTGTTCAGACCTCCCAAAACAGACAGGACAGCCCAAGCCAA
>OMKI01022579.1:2069-14585 GCA_900302315.1 Phycis blennoides | reverse complement strand
CAGGTCAGCCGAGAGCCCGCCCTCCTGGATGTGCCTGTCGATGATCTCGTCTGAGGAGCCCCCACATTCACACGGACATGTTTCACCATGTGTACTGAACACCAACCCAGACCCGGACCCAGACCCAGACCCATACCCAGACCCAGACCTAGATGAGACCCAGACCCAGCCCCGGACCCAGATGAGACCCAGACCCAGACCCAGACCCAAACCCAGGCCAGGCCCAGACCAGACCAGACCCAAACCCAAACCCAAACCCAGACACAGACCCAGACCAGAACCGGACCTAGATCAGACCCAGACCCAAGCCCAACACATACCAACCCAAGACAAGGCCCAACACAAGCCCAGATACAACTGAGACCCATGTCTCAGACCCATCTACTGACGTCTCACCAACGATCTGAGGCAGTGAGTATCCGTCCAGATCCAGCAGAACCACCCCGGTCTGCAGGCAGGTCCGCAGCTCAAACAGGCTGTGTAGCGACAGCGTGGACACGTGGGGCTTACTCCACCTCTCCCCACCCTCCTCCACCTTCTCCTCAAACTTCACCCACCTGCAGAGAGAGACAGAGAGAGAGAGCAAGAGAGCGAGAGAGACAGAGAGACAGAGAGAGAGAGAGTAGCAATGACTTGGGCGATCCAGACCACTGAAGGCACAATAAGCTGATAAGATGTTCCGCCAGTGGTATTGACAGCAGGTCTGGTTCAGGCTCATGTAGGGAACCAGTCCCGGACCTCCCAGAGAACCCTCTCTACTTCCTGTGCTTTAAGACCGTGACTTTATGATCCAGATTGAGCTTCAGCATTATGAGTTTTAGACTGATGCAGTATTGACAGATATGAAAGGTGTGTATAAGTATGTGTGTGTCTATAAGTGTGTGTGTGTATAAGTGTGTGTGTGTGTGTGTGTGTGTGTGTGTGTGTGTGTGTGTGTGCGTGCATGCGTTTGTGCATGCGTGTGTGCGTGCATGCGCATGTGTGAGTATAAGTGTGTGTGTGTGCGTGCGTGTGTGTGTGTGTGTGTGTGTGTGTGTGTGTGTGTGTGTGTGTGTGTGTGTGTGTGTGTGTGTGTGTGTGTGTGCGTGCATGCGTTTGTGCATGCGTGTGTGCGTGCATGCGCATGTGTGAGTATAAGTGTGTGTGTGTGCGTGCATGCGTGCATGCGTGTGTGTGTGTGCGTGCGCGTGTGTGTGTGCGTGCGTGTGCGTGCGTGTGTGTGTCTGTGTCACCTGGCCGACTCCTTCCACTCCAGCTCGTCCCCGTCCTGCTGCAGCGTGTCCATCTCAGTGAAGAGCGTTGGCTTGGGACCATCGTCATCCTCGCCCAGGATGTAGCGCAGCCGCTCGGCCGCGGGGGACACTGAGGGGGCAGACACGCTAATGAAGCGCTAGGAACACGCCGCTAACGCCCGCTAACGCCCGCTAACGACGCGCTAACAGCAAGCTAAAGATGTACCAACCACATGCTTAGACATGTTAACAGTGCCCCAACAACAACAAGCTAATAACAACATCAACATGCTATAACATCACGCTAATTGCACAACATGCTTCAAAACATCACAGTGTTCCATTGACATGCTAAGGGCACGCCAACAATGCACTGTCAAGCTTCTTTTTTTGTTGGCATCACAAAGCCAACAAAAATAACTGTTGATATGTTTTATACATATATATATATATATATATATATATATATATATATATATATATATATATATATATATATATATATATACAACTTTGACTTGAATTAAATGAAATAACCACAAACACAGACACCACACCCTACAGAAGCTTAGTTCAGGGAGGTGTCTCACAACTTCTTCTTTTTAAAGCTTTAAGGTCATGTGATGGAACGGTGCGTCATATAAAACACAGCACCCTGCTGGGTGCCTTCAGGTTGTTGGTATTAAAAACCTTCTCCCCGGCCCCTCCCAGGCATCCTAAAGACCCCTGGACTGTGACCGTGGTGATATTTGACACACTAGGCTGAGCGCCTGGAAGGCCAGCATGTCCGATAAGCCTCTGACCCGGTTCCTCTCCGCTGTTCAATGTTCCTCATATTTCGTTTTGGTTTGCTCCTTGTAGGGCGACACTCGCTATCAACAGGCTTCCCTGTGGCAGCTTCAGGCCACTCGCTGGGTTGCGTCACCCAGAGGTTTTCCGGTAAGCTCAGCCAGCAATCAATGCCTCTGACTTTGACTGCTCATCAACAGGGGATTAGACCCTGTTGCTACAAGAGGAACGAGTGAAGTGCTGTTCGTAGTTAAAGGTGCAGTAGTAAGACTGGAGTGCTGTTCATGGTTAAAGGTGTAGTGCTGTTCATGGTTAAAGGTGCAGTATTAAGACTGGAGTACTGTTCATGGTTAAAGGTGCAGTATTCAGACTGTTTGACATCAGGACTGCTTGGCTATAGCCGACAGCTATATGAAAGAGGCTTTGTGTCAAGCTCCTGCTGACCTTCCTCAGACAACATCAGAGAGTCATCATCACTCTCACCCACTTCTGTCTTCACTCCTTCATGTTACCTTTATTTTTCTACATCCTTTCATCTCTCAGCTTTGTGTTCTCTGTGTCACAGCCTCAGCTCATGGTGACCAAATAACCTCCAACAGCACAGTGGGAGTGTGTGCAAATGATATCACTATTTCTACTTTCAGTGTCCACGACCTACCTTGGCCTACCTGTAGGCATGCTTGAGCAGGATGTCCCAACCCTGCCTGCCTGCTAATGACCGTCTAATAACGATAATAATATGTGAAAATAAGAGAAGATGGTTCCTTCGTTAGAAACAGGACTGCAGCAGTACTCACCCCTGTATGTATCTAGAACCAGTCTGAGAAAATAGATGCCATGTAAACCTTAATTGCTAACGCAATTAAGGTTAAGGCAGTGGCCCCGGATCATAGCTTAAACTGCATAGCATAAAGCATTCAGTGGAGCCAGTAATGAGAATTCACTGATCGATGAAAACTTTATTGCTGATATAAAACCCTCAATGCAGCTCACACTTTATTGGGGCGCAGCTCTCTCTGCTTTCTTCTCTGTGAGCCTGGTGAACTACTGCGTCTTCACTTAAAATGCTGAATACTACAGAATGAGTGTGATACTCGTTCTGTTCTGATGCGCTTTCTGTGTTCTCTGTGTCCATTCTCCATCCATCGTCTGGGACAATGGCGCAGAAAACCATAATTTCACGAAAATAAAATGACAATTTGTATACGCCATCATGTGACATCACGCTGACATCATGTGACATCACGCTGACATCATGGGACATCACGCTGACATCATGGGACATCACGGTGACATCATGGGACATCACGGTGACATCACGTAACATCACATGAACCGGTAGTAGAACCCTGGTCTGACTCGTGTGGCGGAGGTCGTCGTGTGACCATCATATGTGGTGCCACGTGACATCACACTGAAGTCATGTGACCTCAGGGGACGTCATGTGACCCGGTCTGTGGGCGATAACAGAACCGAGGTGACTCACTGGTGCGGTGGATGTCGGGGGCGTGGTGGGGGTGGGGCACTGCCGGCCCCTCCTCCAGGTCCAGCTGGCGCTCGTAGCGCTGGTGGTCCTGATGCTGCGGATGCTGATGCTGCTGTGGGGGTCTCTGGTTGCCATAGCGGTGCTCTCGCTCCGGGTCGGACGTCTCGTGACTGGAACGTCGCCGTCGGCGCTTGCGTCTATACCCCCGAGGCACGGGGACGCCGATGTAGATGGACTGGTGGTCTGGGGAGGAGACGTCGCCACGGTAACCACCAGGCTAAACTCTACACTGTGGCTTCCTCAACAGAACCAGGGCCTGGTGTCTCAAGACGTTGACACAGGGTTCTATTCTGGCCCGTGGTCTGATGCTATGCGTCATTCCCTCTCTCTGTCAACCCACTGTTCTGTCTCTACTGTCCTGTCTGTCTCCACTGTCCTGTCTGTCTCTACTGTCCTGACCATTAAAACTAGAGAACACCTAACTCGTCCAGTCTTTGTTTTAGTAATCAAAGCAATGGATGAGCTTTGAAATCATGTGAACATACAAGTGATGATCATTACTTTATCGACATCAACATCAACTTACGATTTTCAGACTTCACCACCATGGTTCATTAGATTGAGCGATATCAAATTAAATATTAAATGGAGTGTGAGTATTCATCTTGGCCGATTGATGAAAAGTACAGTAAAACATGTTCTTCTGCGGAAGGTAGTTTGAAGTTTGAAGATAGCATTCATGAGATCACAGTTTAGAACTAAATTGTTTACGCCTGACAGAAAATCTGTTTTCCTGAACGCTTGAGTAGGATCCAATAACATCAATAGACAGTCTAATTACATCTGTTATTAATCGCTCCTGCCACGAGATACACTATGCATGTTAAACAGACAAGGAATTAATTATGTTCCCTATTGCTTTGCTAAATACTCTAATCACACTATTCTGTCTAAATGCCCATAAGCAATCGGCAAATTACAACTATTCTGAATCCTTCTAGTATATATACTACGTTGAAAAACAGAGAGGTTGTACTGTAAGAATGTGTCTCGCTAGCCATAGCACTGCAGCTAACCAGGTATACACATACAGCAGATAGATACACCACAGGTTTACAACTCCTGATTATATACCTACACACACACACACACAAACTCACCCTCCTCTTCCTCGTAGCGAAGATGGGAGATCCCTGACCCTCTGTCTCCATGGTCCATGCTGTCATGAAACAGAGAGATACCAGTCCTTAGACAGCGTGCACGGACCAGTTGACGTGTGTGTGTGTGTGTGTGTGTGTGTCTGAGTGAGAGAGTGTATGAGTGAGTGAGTGAGTGAGTGTGTGTATGTGTGTGTTTGTGTGTGTCACGGCACAGTGCTGATCAATCAGGCGATAATTAAAAAGCAGGCCGATGAGTCGATGACAGAGTGCTGTGGTGACACACTGCGCTGCCCGCCCGCGCACATGCACGCCCTCCAGGGACATTTAACACCAGCACCAATCTCATCAACCACCGCTTCACCATCCACCCCCTCCTCATCATTATCACCTCCTCAGCATCTTCGTCACCCTCATCCTTCTCCCCCTCTTCATCACACTCATCATTACATCTTCCTCCTCTTCCTTCCTCCGCTTCCTTCCTCCTCGTCCTCATGAGCTGGCGATAGCACACCTGTAGAGTCCCATGTGACCAGCGTGTGGTTCTCAAGACCTCGGTCCGAGAACAATGCAGGTTTGAATCAGACCTGGTGTGCATAACCCTTTGGCACGGAGCCTCGTACACACAGTGGATGTGTGGTGACCGGCTGTAATATGCAATGTTTCACCTTTCAGTTGAAAAGTGCAATAAAGCAACAATTACTATATTCAATAATAAATGTGCAATGGCTTCCCTTGAGCTACTTTGTAGGCCTGTGTTCTTTTCTTTCTTTCATACACGATATGTTCCTATTTTTATTATGGGTTTTTTTGCGACCAAAACACTGTCACTGAGAATATAAATGCAAGTATGAATGTGAAAATTTATCTGAATTGAAAGTTACAGTAAGAAAAAATAGAACTCTTCCAAAGTGGGTTAAATTGACCTGACCCCAGCTGACTAATTACTCATTTTAAATAATTTTGTGGATGTCAATATAATGATTCATATTCAGTAATGGCAACAGATCAAATGTTATTACGGCAATTACAGAACACATTTTTTAAATGGAACTCATTAGAAGCCATCTAATTTAATTTATTTAAATTATAACCAAAGCTAATCATCACATTTGAAACAAACACTACAGTCGTTCACCATGTGAACTGGGAGAGGCCTTCGTGTTTCACTCAGGTCTGGTCCCTGTAACAAGGTCTGGTCCCTGTAACAAGGTCTGGTCCCTGTAACATGAACCGAATCATTCGGATGATCCACTATCTCACAGTGTTCAACGTGCTGACGAGCGTCCAGCGACACAGATGTTAAGACATTGGTGGAACACGTTGTAATTAACACGCCAATTACCCCCTAACGAGGATGAAGCGGCCGGCAGCTCGGCCCGGCAGCCGGCGCTGACAGGGCGGCCCGCCGCTCGTCCAGGCAGAGGCTCGGTGGAACCCGACCCGAACCGCCCGGCGGAACACAGCCGGCGCCTGGTGGGGGTCGGGTCGCTGGTCCCAACAACAGCCACGTTGTCCATATTGTCCTTATTGTCCACCAAACACACCATATTGTATTTGCAAGGCCAAACCTCCCTTGGTGGATGGGACTATGCCGTTTGAGACCATGACTACATTTAAAATATTCACAACAGGGAAACATCTAACCATTATACACTGAAATACACTGCTCACATCTTTTGTTGTAGCAGCTTCTGTAACGACAATTACAAAGGTATTTCCAGGTTTGCGGTGAGGGCGTTGTCCACCAGTTTAAATCCCACACTACAGCAATCCTTTGCACGGACGCCTTTCGTCATTAGCATCAGAGAATCACAGGAGTCAAGAAATGTAACTTCAAGGAATGGAAGTTAGAGTGATGATTTCCAATACTAGTTTTTCAGTTGGGATTTTTTTTTTTCGAGCCTCTGCAATTGTGGCACTAGAGGGAGAGGGAGAGAGAGAGAGAGAGAGAGAGAGAGAGAGAGAGAGAGAGAGAGAGAGAGATTTCCTGTCTCTGTAATTAGTTCTGTCACATCAGTGTCCTTCACACCCAGTGGGCAGCTCGAGGGAGACCACACACACACACACACACACACACACACCTGATCGATGGGCCTACCAGGGTACCTCCCCAACACACACACACCAGCCCCCCCCCCCCCCACACACACACAAGAGTACCCTTCCATTCATTTATAAATTACACTATTAACTTAAATCGCGACATGATGCATGATATATGATATTCATACATGACATGCGAGGCATAGATTTGACTATACTTGTGATTGAAGCAATTAAACATACACTTTAGCTTTTCATTTGACTTGCTAACATCTGATCCATGAAACCATCAGCAAACTTCCACATCCACAAGTTTTGACCTTCAGCACTTCAGTAAAATGTTGTGTAAAGGTCACACTACCGTGAATAAACCACTTCACTGACAGACTTCACGCTCATTCAAATTCAAGGACAGCACAAAACCCCCAATCCACAGCAACACAGCAACACACAACTCTTTGGACTCTGACCTCCATGACAAACAATCAGCCACACCACGGAGTCTGTCGGCACCGGGTTCACCAAGAGCACCGCCGCAAACGCCGGACCAAACAGAACCACAAGCAGAGGGGTTCAGCCCAACAGGCGTTCTTACCTGGTTCCTGGCCCTGCTAGTACGGCGAGGAGAAGCGGAGACCCTGGGTGGGGCGCGACCACAGAAACATGTCAGATGAAGAGAGGGGATAAACCACAGAGCTCGGCACACAGGACCAAGAGATGCTTCACCTTCTGACGATCTAACTGACTATCTAACACTCACGCTCTCTCTCCCTCTCACCCTCTCTCTCTCTCTCTCGGTCCCTCGTCAGGGTTCGATAATGGCCAAACTGGAACTCCAACAGTGGCCTCAGGGCAGGGGGGTTCTCTAAAGAACGGGTGGTGGCAGCCGATAGACGTGGCATCCACCAGCTGATCGATACGGTGCAGCCGGTGGAAAAAGTCCCAGTTGGCTGAGCTCAGCATACGAAGGCCAGCTGTCACACTCTGATCCAAAGCACCTAAGGATAGTGACCTCCTTTTTGAAACTTATCATTAAGGAGCAGGCACACTTTGGGGATTGAACCCAGAACTATTGGGCTGGTAATCAAAACACCACAGCCTCTAATCCTCCCTCTGAGCACTCATCATTCTTCATCCAAAACACGTTCACATTCTGAAACCTTCTCGGGCTTGGGATATTCTTCTTATTAAATCAAAGAATCTCTTCAAAGGAATGATCCAGTGGAGCAGAGACATCTCTCAGTGGGCAAGGGAAGTCACTGCCCGAGTCCCTGGTTGGCAGTACGAGCGCACCGTAACCACCTTGTGACCTCTGGGGTCGGGCTCCTTCAGAGTGACGGATGACCCAAGGTAGGCTCAGAGCAGGTGGGAGTCCACTGATTCCCATTGTTAGAAAGCATTCGGTGGCCTGGAAACACTCAGGAAGAAGGGTCTGTGAGCCATTTCTCCATCCATGATTCCCCGGTGACTGCCCTGGTGGTGGGGAAGTAAAGACAGCAGCTAATGGGGGCAGGACAGTGTAGTGGCGAGGGGGCAACCTACCTGCAGGCACCCTTGAGCGAGACGCCCTGATCTCTAACTACTCCTAAATGAACAGTATCTGAATCCACTACAGGTCACTTCTGGGCCTTCAGGGCCTTCGCCTTTTAGTGGGAGAACCCCAGGGTTCTGCACCTGTCTGGGGAACCTCGCCCCCCACTTGAAGGAGAAGAAAGGGTGGACCTTCAAAGTCCATTCAGACTCTTGACTTCCGTGTGGTGGATTTGATGAATTCTGATTCCAAACAGCAGTCACAAAAACACACGTTAAGACTGGTAAACATCTTTAAAATACAAATCAACAAGTGGAGAAACTCACCAAGATAAAGTGAGTTGAATTAAAGACGTTTCTCAGCTCCCACAGTTTGGAGACGAGGCCACAGCCGCGGTCCACTCCCCTCAGTTTCCTCTCAGAAATCGATCCTCAGAGCTCGCGACGTGCCGGAGCAAAGAGACGGCTGTTTTGGAGCGGACTCTCCTCCCCCGAGGAAAAGCCCCCGCTGCTTCTGAGTGTCAGGACAGTGAGGGGAGCCGTGGACTACCGCACCCCCCCCCCCCCCGTGTTCGGACCGCCAGCCTCGTATTGTTGGAGACGATGAACACACACGGTCACTGAAAACGTCAATTACGTTCAGGGAGAATGACTTTCATTGTCCCGTCACCATGGAGAAGCCTGCGTCGCCGGCACCTGATCTCAGCAGACCTCAGGTGGCCCAGAATGCTGAGCTCATTGTGGTCCCCTTGGCTCGGTGCTGAACACTTTCTACAGATGAGAGGCGATGTCGAGCACCTCCCTCTGTCGCAATGCAAATAACACGTTTGGCCTTTTGTGAGGGCCGCTGTTTGATTCCCATTCATTTGAGAGTTTGTTAACATACTGCAGGCTCACCAAAGCCTTGTTTCCCATTCATTTGGACCTCCGAAGGGATAGGAATGCTGCCATTTTTGCAAATCTCCTCACAGCTTCCAAACACAATTACAAACAGTTTCCTGATTAACATCCACAAGAAAATGAGTTGAATAATTAAGGAATGAATAAAGGACTACTCACGGTTAAAAGTGGCCCATCATGTATTTAGCAGCCCGATGTGATTGGAATTCAAACCAATCAGGTCACCAGGTGAAGTAAGCTGCTGATTATTTAAATCAGCCTGGCATGCAATTAAGACCTGCACACACTCTTAGCCCTCCAGCCTGGCTGGACAGCTGGAGATTGATGACATATCAAGAAAGGAAACTTTTGCTGAGGTTTGGCAAGTTGGTCGTTTTAACTGCTTTTTCAAAGTGATTCGAAGGACGTTAGAGCAAGAGCCTTGAGATGGTAAAATAATGAATCCTCCTTCCGGGGGGGGGGCAATAACTGCCCAACAGACTGACACACGTTGTAAAAATACCAGAGAAATGGCTTAGGTCAGGATCTAAGGCGATGAAAGGCTATGTGAGCGATGACGTCCCAGGTGGTGAGAACGTAGTTGATTCCAGTCACAACACACACCGATTTCATTTCTCACTGAAACTTTCTGCTGACAGCTGAATCCACATATCTTCCTCCATCGCCAGGAGCTCAGGTCTCCTTCAGCCCTCCTCACCTCGGCACCCAGGGGGGCACCCACTGTGAAATGGATCTCATTGCTCTGCCAAACCTCAAAGCTACAGAGAGGGTGGCTTATTTAATCAAGGGTACATATAGACTCCACACAAACACACACACACACAGGTGGGTTTATTTCAATTAAGGTAGACGCCACCGATAAAATGTGTAACAGTGGTTCTGCCCCCCAGAGAAGGCAGAATAATAACCTAATTTAAATGCAAAGTCATTTGAATTGAGGAAATGCTGTGAAGGCCTGGATTGGAGACGCAGGCCGATATGATGGACTACAAGCCGTCTGGGAACTACCAACACCTGGGATCAGGTGCTTCAGATCTGCAGACATGGTGAGAGAGGGCAGGACCTCCGGACATACCAACCCCAGTGTGGACATACCAACCCCGGTATCACTCAGCCCCTCCTGGGTACTACCAACCCCGGTATCACTCAGCCCCTCCTGGGTACTACCAACCCCAGCGTCAGTAGGCAGCCCACGGGCAGCCCCGCCATCATCGATCATAACAGTGCTCACTTCATTATCACAATTCTGATCACAATCACGGCGTACTGCGTAACGTGTGCACAGCCTCCACTTGAGTGGATTCCGGCTGCTTCCATCCGGGGGGAAACCAGCGCGTTTGTGCGCGTGTTGTTTGTGTGGACGTGGAATAGTACACCCATGACGAGGCGTTCTTTAGCCTTCTGGACTGGAGTAGGTTACCCAGTAGGTTATCCAGTAGGTTACCCAGTAGGTTACCCAGTAGGTTATCCAGTAGGTTTCCCAGTAGGTTTCCCAGTAGGTTACCCAGTAGGTTTCCCAGTAGGTTACCCAGTAGGTTATCCAGTAGGTTTCCCAGTAGGTTAGCCAGTAGGTGACCGAGACTCACTCTATAAGTGGTGAGCTGTGAGATTTGTTCCTCTTCAGGCTTCAGTAGTTTGCCCCCCCCCCAGAGGCCCACCGCTGGCCGGGTCAACAGTCAGTCACAACAACACTCACAAAACAACAGCACTCGCTCGTTTTCACCGTCTGCCGACAAAAAAAAAAAAAGGCAACACGTGAGCTTCCAATTCAGTAGACAAATTCAGTTTTATTGACAAGACCAGCAGTGTGGACACAAGGCAGAGCCGGGAGACGCTGGCAGCAGTGACCACTCAGACGTCTGATCAAGTACGCTCCGGGCATTCCTTCACTTTCCACTTCATATACGGAGGAGGAGGAGGAGGAGGAGGATCAAACAAAGAGTCATTAAAAATATACAATGGACTGAGAATCCCTTCAAAACAACCCATTACAACTGTACAGCGGTCTGGTAATAAGTCATCACACAGTACAAAACATGCACCCCGTCGGTACACCACAGCTGTCAATCTTACGATATTAACAAAATCAATCCAAAGAAAACATACAAACCAGTCACAGACGCACGCAAGACATATTTGGCTACTCCTACTGGTCAGACAGGGAAACCTTATCACAAGCTAATATATTCATCTGCCAGGCGAGTCCCGGGGGGGGGGGGGGGGGGGGGGGGGACTCTGGGCCGTCGGGGGACAGCCTGAGGTAAGCGGCAGCACTTCCGGCGCATCGCTTCAGTTTAAATACCATCGTAAAAACACGGAAAGAAAAAAAAATCATAGAGAAAAGCATCGTCTCAAAATTTAAAAGTAGTGTGTCGGCAAGGCGTCCCTCCCTTGAGCCGCGGCATGACATCATATCACCAGCACCTCCGTGGAGCGTGTCAGATGGAATGTTCAACAAAGATTCGACCAAAAGGTTGAAATGGCGAGTGGGTGAGTTAAAACGGTTGAACCTTCATAATACCAATAAAAAAATGTACACATCATTTACAGTAAAAAGAAAAAACAGTTCATATCTGAAATATGTATGGAATTACTAACAGTATGTCTGGATGGATTTACTTTCAGGAAAAAAAAAGTAAAATACAATTTGCCAGGAGAGCGACCGAACGGTTCAATAAACCACAAGGTGAGCACCGAGACGGTCGTGATTGTTCTGGAGAACCAGGTCATTAACCCCTCGCTGGAAATCACCGCGCCTGGGACCCGGAGGGGAGTGATCGGCTCGTTACAACGCACCGCAGAGCTCCAGTGATGGTGCGCAAGATAACAGCCAAGTCACCGCAGGAACTGAACAGATTCAGACTGATCTCATGGAACATTGCAGAACCAAACAGTTCAACTTCAAGTTAAAAGCCCTGCTTCCAGGAGAGTACCGCGCTCTTCCTGTAATCCCCCCTAGTCGGCCAATAGTTGGCGGTACTTCACAAACAGAACTGACATAAAACCCAAACTGCCAAATAATCTTTTGAGTTTCAACCGCCAACAAACTTGAATAAATAAATAAAACGGGTTTCAAAAACCGACCGCAGCATTTGATGTTCACGTCTTTGCAGTGAAGCAACCGAATGGACCCAAAAAAAGTGCTAAGTCACATCAAATCCCTTCTGACCACCTATTCGGCCAAATCTTTTTTTTTTTTTTTTAAGTAGTGCAACAAGACTTCCGACGAGACAAACCGAACAGATATACACCAAAACAAACCGGTCAGACCCAAGAACCCAACGAAGACCTGGAAACGGAACCCAGAGTGCCGCTGGGGGCGCCCCCCCCCCCCCCCCCCCCCCCCCCCCCGGGGGGCCCCCCCCCCCCCCCCCCC
>OMKI01022576.1:0-10544 GCA_900302315.1 Phycis blennoides | reverse complement strand
CACACACACACGAACACACGCGCTTGCGCCCGCGCGCGCGCCCCCACACACACACACACACACACACACACACACAGAGACTTATAAAACTACTAGACACCACACAACAATGTTTGTGGTGACATTAGAGACTTGGCATAAAAAACGAAACAGTTTCAAAAAACAACTTTAATGTATTCAAATCTCTTTCCATTCGTTAAAGTCTCTTGTCTCAAACAGCATGTTGGGCGTACACCAGAGGCTTTGCTTGTTTTTAAGATTCCTCCATTAAGCTTGACTGGCAGCGGCGGCAGTGGGCTTCCACCCACCGTGCATCCAGTCAGGGCTGGAGCGCAGCTCCCAGAACTCCTGTATCCTCACCGAGAACAAGGATGTTGCACTGCTCGTGTTATCAGTAAGTAAATAAGTATAAGACATCACAACACCACAACGAAACACACGTTCCCTCTCTCTTGCACAACAAAAAGCTCACGGTAAACGGTGTCTCCGTCAAGTAGAGCTCCTGGGTCCCCCCGCGAAGGGCCCCTGAGCTGCGTGCTGTTATCGATGCTGGAAGATGTTCTTCCTAAGGAGGGCCCCTGTGGTACCACCAGGTGTGGCTATGATTAGCCATTACAAGCCACGTCTAAATAGACCGTCTCAAAGCCTTCCCAGTGGACTGTACCCACTGGCAGGCTTATTCATCCATCACCTTCCTACGTCAGGAAGGATGCTCCCACTGATGTCACGGAGTCAAACAGCAGGGCACGTTCTGGTAATGGCTAATCACACTCACACCAGGTGGGGAAATTAGGGCCCTTTAAGTAACGCTGAACACACTTAATCGTTTCCTAGGAGGCGTCTACGGCCGCCCTCCACCAAACCAAGGGTCGCGACTCACTCAGTATGGGAATGTTTGGGAAAGGTTTTTATTGGACCGGCAATTAACACACACACACACACACACACACACACCACAACAAACCGCACACACACACAATCTCTTCCACGACAGCAAGCTCAGGTGAAACGGTATCATATCAAGTAGAGATCTCAGGGCCCCCGTGAAGAGCCCTGAAGCCTGGTCTGTGTGTGTGTGTGTGCGTGTGCGTGTGCGTGTGTGTGTGTGTGTGTGCGTGTGCGTGTGTGCGTGTGCGTGTGTGTGTGTGCGTATGTGCGTGTGTGTGTGTGTGTGCGTGCAATCACTTTGACTGATCCACCACAGCTACAAAACCTAAAAAAACTTTATGTTGAAATATTCAACGTGATGTTAGAGAATGTGGACGAGTTGGGCAACATCAGTTGGTAGAGCCAGAGAAGACTCAAGGCTGAAATTGATCACAAGTGTGCATCACAAACTATACTTGAATGACGCCAGTTAGATCAGGAACTTGTTCAGAGGGAGTAGGCCGGTGTTCAGTAGGCCGCTGTTCAGTAGGCCGCTGTTTACCAACCTTGAGGTCAGGAGGCCAGCAGGGGCTGCCTGACGTGCATGCGGGGTGTCAATGCTGGGGACAGCGCTCACATGGCTGTGTGTTCTGCATGACGTGACTGACGCTGTAATGCGTTCTCTGAGGGCCCCACTTTGAGCAGTGTTTTAGCACCACATCAGGGGGTTCACCTGCTGAGGGCAGACACTGAGACCACAGGCCGCTCCCACACAGAGCCCGCCAGGTCTCCAGGGCAGGTGTACACAGCTCTTACACTTTCTAACTTAAAAACAATGACTTTAAAACTCCATAAGCTGCTCTTGAGACGCTGGGATGTTCATCATCACAGCCACTAAACCTTGACGAACTAAACTATTTTATACAGCCTTTCAACAAGAATGCACGGTAGTTTGAATATTTATACCATTTTAAAATGCATGTTGAAACAATATTATGCCCCTTTGAGCATGAAAGCTCAGTGTCATTTTAAGATAAGGTCGTAAAAATGAATCAGAGAGCTGCTAAATGTCGCGGTTCACGGTTGAGGGGCGAAGCGAGGGGGAGGAAATGAAGAAGGGTTGAGAAATATGAAAGGACAATAGAACATGATAATAGAGCATATGTTCATTTAAGAGTGTTAGAATATTAGTAGCAATAATGTGTGTTTATAATTTACCAGTTGGTAAAAGACTTTACATTAAGCTCAGCAAATGTGATTATTGCTATGATTTAGTTTCGGTTCTGTCTGCTTTGTATAGATTAGATGAGATTCAATTCATTCTCAGTATTCCTCTGCATTTGACCCATCCTGTGGTAGCAGCCCAGGGAGCAAGTTGGGGTTCAGTGTCTTGCTCAATGACACTTCGCCATGTGGACAGTTGGAGGAGGGGGATCGAGGGGATCGAACCGCCGATGAGGAACGTGACGTTACACTCAGAGCGTCAGATTATTGCTGTTGTGCCTTTATGATTACATAAACATATTTCATGCACATCTGAAATAATGGTCTGCTGTGTTCCTCATCAGTATTAGTGGTGTGTCTTACATTTTATTTGGAAAATAAAATGCAAATGTGAGGCAAACGTGAAAGCAAGTCTTATTATTTCAAGAACCTTTTTACTTCAACTCATTTTCACTGCCGTACTTAAATATTTATCAGCCACGGGGGCACAATCTCCGACCGTAAGGATTTGGCCGAGGGAGACGACATTGTTATGAATTTCTTTGAAAGCCTTGATGTGTGTGCACGGACAAAATAGTTGCTAATTATGTCAAATCTAAAATGTAAAATAAACCAAAAAGAAGAGACAGCAAAGTGGTGGTTAGAGTCTGGGTTTTCATAATTCAAGTCCAATCTCACCATCTTAAAAATAAACAAATGAAAATGACAAAGAAATGCATGACTAGGGCTTATGTTCTCATTCATAAAACAAAAAGCCGAGCCCCGATATGAAATATTTGCCAAACGTTATAATTATATTAATCAAAGATATATTTGTTTCTTTCCTCGGTGGTTCGTTTCCCACACCAGTCGGCTCTTGTCTGCGCTTCTGCGGCTGATTCAGAAGTCAGAAGAAGTCAGAAAGAAGTTTATTACCATACAAGGAATTTGACTTGGTGGTTGGTGCGTGACAATAGAACAGACAATAACACTCAACGATCAACACAGCGCAAGATGGCTGGCCCTAATATAATATAAAGTGGAGTTAAGAAATCCCAAGTGTTTTAAAGTGTTTTAAAGCGTGCTGCAGTGCACGAATGTGGAGACAGTTCAGTCGGGGGACGGCAGCAATGAGAAAAATCCCTCTGGCCGGCCGCTCAGCAGATCAACGCAGGATGAGAACCAGAAGCAGCAAACGCCTGATCGGTCATCCTTTTCGCATATTCTCGATGAGAAGTAGCTGTATTACAACACCGTCTGGTGTGAAATGGTGGGCCAACACTGCTTTGTTTCATGTTGGCGTATATGTCTCTCTATATATCTCTATATGTCTCTCTATATGTCTCTCTATATATCTCTATATGTCTCTCTATATGTCTCTATATGTCTCTATATATCTCTCTCTATATCTCTATATGTCTCTCTATATATCTCTCTATGTCTCTATATGTCTCTCTCTATGTCTCTCTATATGTCTATATGTCTCTCTCTATGTCTCTATATGTCCCTCTACATGTCTCTATATGTCTCTCTCTATGTCTCTATATGTCTCTATATATCTCTCTCTATATCTCTATATATCCCTATATGTCTCTATATGTCCCTCTACATGTCTCTATATGTCTCTCTATATGTCTCTATATGTCTCTATATGTCTCGATATATCTGTATGTCTCTATATCTCTCTATATGTCTCTATATCTCTCTATATGTCTCTATATGTCTCTCTCTATGTCTCTATATGTCTCGATATATCTGTATGTCTCTATCTCTCTATATGTCTCTATATGTCTCTCTATATGTCTCTATATGTCTCTCTCTATGTCTCTATATGTCTCTCTATATGTCTATATGTCTCTCTATATATCTCTCTCTATGTCTCTATATGTCTCTCTATATATCTCTCTATGTCTCTATATGTCTCTCTCTATGTCTCTCTATATGTCTATATGTCTCTCTCTATGTCTCTATATGTCCTCTCTATATGTCTCTATATGTCTCTATATCTCTCTATATGTCTATCTATATCCGCAGTCCGAGGTCTTCCGGTGTCCCTTTTTAAAAGTATTTTTTTTTATTGGCCACATTTAAAAACATGATATGCAGCCCAAAGAAAAAAAACGGCTTGCAGTGTGACTAAAAGCTGAGGCCCAATCTCATTTCTCATCGTTACCCCTACCCCTGGTTTCAGAGCACCCCTTGCTTTCCGCGTGAAACGGGACGAACCCTCGAGACCCTGCTACGTCAGCAGTAGTCCTCGATGGTGTTTACAGAGACACGCAACAGGTTGGAGTTGGAGTTTGAACGTTTTGAATCTCCCAGTGGCGTCTTCGGCTGCGGTGACTTCTGTTGTGTGCGCTGCAGCCACTGTTCTGAGGTCGTCAGCCGCTAAACCACCACATTGGAGACAATCAGACAACAGTTGCCACGCATTGCCACGATGACGTCTGCCATTTATCAGACGGCAATGGGAAAGCATGACTCGTTACGTTTCACACTATCAGTCGATCAGATAGCCACGAGGGCCACCGGGACAATGGTGGCTCAGTGTGTAGAGCGGGTGGACAGAGCGGGTCGCCCACCAACCGTAGGGTCGGGGGTTCGATCCCCTCAATTCCCCTCCTCCAACTGTCCACATGTCGAAGTGTCCTTGAGCAAGACACTGAACCCCAACTTGCTCTCCGGGCGCTGAACATAGCAGCCCACTGCTCCTATGTACCATAGGATGGGTCAAATGAACATAGCAGCCCACTGCTCCTATGTACCATAGGATGGGTCAAATGAACATAGCAGCCCACTGCTCCTATGTACCATAGGATGGGTCAAATGAACATAGCAGCCCACTGCTCCTATGTACCATAGGATGGGTCAAATGCAGAGAACAAATTTCCCCGCTGTGGGATGAATAAAGTATAATAATAATAATAAAAGACACGCGGCTTCGTCAGCGGGCCTCCTTCTGACAGAGCAGCGCCGCCCTGTAGGCCAGCAGGCCGCCTCCTACCCTGCTCTGTAGGCCAGCAGACCGCCTCCTACCCTGCCAGGCGCTCTGTAGGCCAGCAGGCCGCCTCCTACCCTCCCAGCCCTCCTACCCTGCCAGCCGCTCTGTAGGCCAGCAGGCCGCCTCCTACCCTGCTCTGTAGGCCAGCGGGCTGCCTCCTACCCTGCTCTGTAGGCCAGCAGGCCGCCTCCTACCCTGCCCTGCAGGCCAGCAGGCCGCCTCCTACCCTGCTCTGTAGGCCAGCAGGCCGCCTCCTACCCTGCTCTGTAGGCCAGCAGGCCGCCTCCTACCCTGCTCTGTAGGCCAGCAGGCCGCCTCCTACCCTGCCAGGCGCTCTGATGTCAGAGGAGCGCTAACCGGCGCAGCAACTTAGCCGCCGGACTTCAGGCCGTCGTTTGCCATCAAAAGGAGGGGAACGGGAAACGCGGTCAGCATTCTGGGGAGTTTCTGTCAGGCTTGTTCCAGAGAAATGGTCGATGATAGATTGAAACGACACTAAGATAATACGATGGTTATCACATTTTCGTTATCATCATCATCATCATCATCTTTGTTAACGAAGAAAATACATTTGTGGTGTTCTTGGGCTGCTGGTGCAGTGACCTCTGCCCTCTCACAGAGGAATCGCGAGGCATTCAATTAGACTTCTGTCTTTGAGTGCGCCGTGTGAAAGCCTGCAGGGCCGGGCAGCCCTACCGCCCGGCCCTCCCCCTCGATCCAAGACCCAGGACGCCCTCCCCTACGCCTGGACGCGCAGAGCGGAGAGGCAGAGCAAGGTGTGGGCAAGGGAACTGGGACTGGGCCACAGGGCTCGTTCAGACGCCATCCAACCATGAAGGGGGTGGGCGTGTTTTTAAGCCTTGACTTTAGGTTTCAAGGTTTCAGGTTTATTGTCTCATACCAGATAACAACGTACGTCATTAACAGCAGGGGAATTCTTGCAGCCCGGGTGAACTCAACTTTGCATAATAAAATAAAAGATTAAAATAAAATAGAATACAAATAAATACAATAAAAAAATGTAAAAGAAGTGTATGTGAGGTAGATCAGTGAATAATGAATAATGGACACAGAGCATAGGGAGATGCTCACAGAGGTAGACAAGGTGACAAGGTTGCTCACGGAGGTACAAGTAGAAATGAAATTATAAAATTAGAAATGTAGAAATATGTGTTGGTTGTGTTTCATATGAGATTCTGTTCACGCATCTGTGGGAATTATGAGTGGAGGTAATTTGACACGCATTTAAAAATGTTTAACTATTTATTTTAATTTATTTTACTGTTACATGGAAACCAAAAAAAACATACGATTCTATTTGGTTTTTTGGGGTTGCGCTACAAATATTACACGTTTGCGTACATGTGTGCTTGGGGGCGTGGGGAACAGTTAGGGTCCAATTTCCTCTGGATCGCGTCAAAGGTAAATCCAATATGAAAGCCATGTCCCCTCCACTCCACTGACACAATTTCACAGATGAAATTACTTTACCCATACGGGGGACATCGGGAAATAAGAAAGGAAATGGCTTTGAGTTCATTTCTGGGGTTCATTCTTACTTTTGTGGGCAAATAACATATCATTCCAGAACGACAACCTTTCATGTATCAAAAACCTTGGACCCAGAAGTCTGGATTCCTGGTCTGTTCGATGTGGCTTTACAAGTGGAACTAACTTGGAGCTGCAGCACAAAGACCCATCAGAGACACACAGGACCTTCGGCTCAACGTGCGCGCGCGTGTGTGTGTGTGTGTGTGTGTGTGTGTGTGTGTGTGAGAGGGTGTGTGTGTGTGTGTGAGGGTGTGTGTGTGTATGTGTGTGTGTGTGTGTGAGGGTGTTTGTGTGTGCGTGTGTGTGGTACGTGTTTGGTAACCTGTCCCTCACCGCTTCACAATGGGGGCAACAGATTGAAACCAGCGTTTCCTGGAGGCCTCGACATAATGAAATTCATCCTTCCCTGGAACCTTCCGCGTCGGAGGACAAAGTGCGGAGAACGGTTTGATGTCCTTTTCCTTGACGAGGACGCGTGTCACCCTTTGTGCGACGCGGGCCACAGCGTCTACAGCTGTGCTGCACGGCGGCAGCCAATTGAAACTGAATGAATTAGGGCTGACCTCGAATCTTAGACGATGCAAGTCTTTGTTAGAACAAAAAGTAAAACAGAGAAAACATATTTTTTCCGATGAGAAGCGCTGCTAGTGCACGCTCTTGTTCTTGTTTAATAGTATAGTATTTCTGCTGTCACCTCTTAGTATGGCTTTGTTTACGCAACTAACGTTACCACCGTCCCTGATTGGCCTGGTTACCTCGTCAACTACAACACAGTCCCTGATTGGCCTGGTTACCTTGTCAACTACAACACAGTCCCTGATTGGCCTGGTTACCTTGTCAACTACAACACAGTCCCTGATTGGCCTGGTTACCTCGTCAACTACAACACAGTCCCTGATTGGCCTGGTTACCTCGTCAACTACAACACAGTCCCTGATTGGCCTGGTTACCTCGTCAACTACAACACAGTCCCTGATTGGCCTGGTTACCTCGTCAACTTCAACACAGTCCCTGATTGGCAGGAACTGTCGATCAGGAACATCGAGGTAGAGGTCCAGACTGATCCATGAAGCGAAACAGAGGGATGTCACGTGATCAGAATGGTCTGCGGGTTAGGATTTCTCTATGTAAGGTGAATAATAGCCTACATGTTGTGTTAAATTGACTGCAGATGCTAACATAAATGGATGTGCACATTGTAATTAGATTGTGAAAAGTTATTTTGTTGGTAAGGGTTATCTGTAGTGGCGCTGCGCCTTGCCTATAGACAGCAGGGAAACCCTGATTAACCAATTGATTATTTTCAAGCCTTTAAAACCGTGCAAAAGTTTGGCATCTATAAGCCACATATATAAAAAACAAACTAAGTGGAATGATTCAGCGATCAGCAGATGATCGGCCTGGCCCAGCATGGCCAGATGGCAAATGTTACAAAGTATGGTAGCAGAGGCTTAAAATTATGGTATTTTTTAGGAAAAACATTGCTCGAGTCAAACAGGTGCAAAATGTGTCATTCTAGAACATTCTTTTTTTATTGAGACAAGCAAGTGTTTGGCAGCGCCTACACATCTGGACTTAATGTGTGCTGATGTGGTCGTGCGATGTACGGCAGGGGGACAACAATGAAAAAAAACAAAAGCCCGGCAGCTGTTGAGTGAACTGAAAGGAGCGGCAGCCTGCTCAGCGTCTACCTTGAAGCGGTGCTGGTGACGTCACCTCGGTCCTCACGAGGAGCACGACTGGCTGGACGGACGGCGGAGAGGAGACGGGCGAACACAGACCAGCCACGCTTGACCGTCCTGACTGGTTTGGGGAAATGAAGAGGAGAGCCCAGAATGACCACAACTACGTGGTGCCACAAAATGATCAAATGATCGTACATTACGGAGCTTTTGCCATCATCGATCGTACAGAGGGCAACGTTATCGTACACATATGATAATTATCGTACATCTGGCATCACTGTGGCCTGACGAAGCAGATTTGATGATGCAAAACGTTGAACCTCAAGCCAGTACGCTACCCTGCAGAATGGCTGCGAGGAGGGAATAGATGGATAAATAGAGCTGTGAAAACAGTTACAACAGCGGAATATTTTAAGATGTGTGCTTGCATACCAGTCTCTGGTACAAAGATGGATTCATATTTCAATATTCTGCTCAGCGTGCTCCTTGATAACTTGTTTGTTTACTAAGACGCAAACACAGTAATTATTAGGAGCACACACTGACAAATATTAATAGCCGCAATCCTGAACAAATAAAAAGTATGCCTCCTATTTAGTTCACTTAGGTGGCTGTTAGAAGGATCTGTCAGAATTGGAAAATGCTTAATCGATCAATTATATACACACTCCCACTCCCAGGACTCCTACGGCTCACAGTGTTCTGATTACACACAAGCACACAAAAACAACAAAGCAAGGAAAATGTGTAAATGAAAATTATAATTTTGTGTCATTAAAATACATTTATCATCCACATTTAGGAATCAACCATCTGGATTTTACCAAGCACCACCACGCAGGGTGTAGTTGTATTCGTAGACCTATAAGTCTCAATTTCTGAAGACCCCACTGACACACACACACACACACACACACACACACAGTTGAGCACACTTGTTAATGATTCAAGGCATGGAGACGGGGCTGCTGAAGAATGCAGAAATTGCTAGTTTGTACAATGCATGTAGATGCAAACACACATGTGCTGTCAATAATTCACAAGAACGAAAAAAAAAATACATTCCCCTCGTACAAACCATCTGCTACATGCCAATTAGCACAACCTAGAGCTACTTTTATTTTCTATAAACCCCTTTACGGTTGACCTGTGACTCACACACTGCGACACATACACACACACACACACACACACACACATACACACACACGCACATACACACGCACATTCACACACACGCACACAGAACAGAGATACACGTGTTCAGATTCACAGCATGCCCACGCTGACATCCTGAAGAACGCTGAAGACGCTGCGAGCGGCACGCCGGCATCCCACTGGCTCACGCCACCGCTGCCCCAGTTCAATTTCCCATTCCCAGCGCCGATGTCCGGGCAGCACACTGGAATCACTAAGTGGGAGGAAGAGGGGGTGGTGGCGGACACGCATTCAAGGAGATGTTACAAAGCTTGTGTTGAGATCAAGAGAGCAGTTAATGAAATAAGATAACATAATAATTCTCTCGTGCATTCTCGCAGTATTCTGTTCCCTGAAGGGTTGGTTTCCTTGCGCGCTTTGGCAGAGCACCGTGGTCTAACTGCTGTTTATATAATGCGGTGGGGGTTCGGAGACGCAGACTGCATGTTAAGAACGCGCGTGGAAAATGAGGTTGCTCCACTTTCACCCAGCAGCGGTATAATTGGAAGGGTAGTTATTAATATATGATTAACACAAGCGGATGAAAAAACGAACAACTTGTTTGGTAATAGGAGTGTTGGGTCAACAATGTTAGCTCAACAATGTTGGCTAACAATGTTGAGCTTCAGCCGACGGGTTGACGGTCCCTTAAGACTTGTTCATATCTTTGTGGTTTTATTGCGTTCTTCTCTATTATTAAAATCAAAAGGGTTACGGTAAGTGGACCAACTGCTTACAGAATAGCATTCATCCGTTGTCACATAATGTGCACGTATGTGAATAGTGCAATACCACTTTAAGAGCATCTACGTGAGGTTGTAGGTAATGTGTATGCGTAGGGATGTTTAGTGTTCGCGCGTACCGACCAGGGAGAAAGTTACACTGACCTGTATGTACTACGAGTGTTCTGCAAATACAGTAAATAAGAATCGTCAGTGGATTCCAACCTTGTCTGGACATTGAATTCTTTACATGGTGTCAGAAGCGACGGACACTTTGTCTTTATTCGTAGGAGATGGCCAAGTTTCGCCGGAGAGTTT
>OMKI01022573.1:6273-21129 GCA_900302315.1 Phycis blennoides | reverse complement strand
CACCCATTCACCCCCACACACCTGCACACAACCCCTCTCCCCAAGAGCCTGGACTTTAACCCCCACCCATCCACCCCCACACACCTGCACACTACTCCTCTCCCCCACCACCATGCACAGCCACTTTAAGAACTATTTTTAATAACTCTTATATATATACTTATATAATAACTTCTTAAAATAATATTTGCACTGATAGTTCTGTCTCATACTGTTTATACTGTTTCACATTCTACTTACATATCTTTCTTTTTAAAACGTATATATTCTCTTCTCTTTTAATTTGTATTCTTATTTTATATCTATTTTTAATATTTATATTTGTATACATGTTTATAGCTATTTTGCACCAGGGATCGAGGGAAACGGCATTTCGGTTTTTGTGTATGTCATTAATGAAAATTGACAATAAAGTTGACTTGACTTGACTTGATAATAACCCTTTTTAATCTCACCTGCATAATTTGTTTCAAATTGTACCCGTATAACCCTTTCTGTTTTGAATAAGAGTATGGCTGAAACACTAAATCTTAAAACACACACACACATGCACGCACGCACACACACACACACACACACACACACACACACACACACACACACACACACAGAACATTGGGCCAGATTTAGCAGGGCAGTCAGACTGCTCATTAGGAAGTTCAACATTTATGATAATAAACATCTTGGGTGTTTGTGAAGAAGCGGTGTCAGCGTGTTGAGGGCAGAGCAGTGTAGGGGCTGGGAGATGATCCTCATGTCAGCGTGTTGAGGGCAGAGCAGTGTAGGGGCTGGGAGATGATCCTCATGTCAGCGTGTTGAGGGCAGAGCAGTGTAGGGGCTGGGAGATGATCCTCATGTCAGCGTGTTGAGGGCAGAGCAGTGTAGGGGCTGGGAGGTGAGCCTCAGCTGTCTACCTGTCCTATCCTTCAGCAAACTGGCTGCTCTTTAGTGACACGTTTCTGAACTCGCTGAGAGACTTTGGACGAATCTGCTGAATGACAGTTCTCCTGATGAGAGCTTCATCTACTAATACAGGAGTGGTTTGAATGATCTATATGGTGTTATAAAGGAGACATTTCTTCACTGCCAGTAGTTACCTCTTAAACAAATCTAAATCTATTTATATATGTATATATCATACACATAGTCTCATCACACACATAAATGCTCATATGTGTGAGATCACGTCATGAGACTCACAACCTAAAAGAGAAAAAACACAACATGTTGACCTAAAAAGGAACTTTGTGTTGGCCTGTGTTCCTTCTGGTCCAAATGATGTCTGATTCCAGTCACGTATCAGTGGACCTGGTGTGGATACAGGGATTTGGTTCAGCAACAATTCTCTTTTGGCTGAGGCTCACTGTGGGAAACTAATTTGATGTATTTAGTTTAGATTATCACCAGCTGACATTAATACGATTAATTATAGTGCAGACATTTGTTCATTGAGATCTAAAGGCTTTATTAAGCAAGGAATAATCTCCCCAAATTAAGTTCCCTCGGTATATTTGTCATTTACTGTAATTACAAAGCAATCTTGAATATAAGAACTGCTCATCTTTTGAAGTTCCAAATGGTAATCCGTATCCTAAATCCTAAAATAAGTTCTAATTAGCAAACGCACAGACTCGAAAAACATGCCTGCTTAAACCACGCAGGACATTTGTATAAAATGAGCTCCATACACTAGAACCATTTTTGTTCTGTGCATAGAAGGAATTGGGCTTATTCACATAATCATCTCAGATACAGACACACATAATAACTTCATGTGGAATATGAAAAGAACAACACACGTTTTCCATTGACTCGTCTCCACTGAGGATGCCCTCAGATCAGCAACACAACAGAAACAAGAGCTCAGGGGTGTGTTTAGGGTTGGAGTGACCGATAATGGATCACTCCTCGTGATGTAGGAGTGACCGATAATGGATCACTCCTCGTGATGTAGGAGTGACCGATAATGGATCACTCCTCGTGATGTAGGAGTGACTGATAATGGATCCTCCTTGTGATGTAGGAGTGACCGATAATGGATCACTCCTCGTGATGTAGGAGTGACCGATAATGGATCCTCCTCGTGATATAGGAGTGACCGATAATGGATCCTCCTCATGATGTAGGAGTGACCGATAATGGATCACTCTTCGTGATGTGTATCTTAGTGGGTACACTTAGTTTCGTTTCCAGGACACTGGAATACACAGTTAAGCCTTCTTGAGGTGTCGTGGGCCTAACTTAATGAAACACTGGTGAGGGAAGGTGCCCACTTGATAACCCCAATGATGTGCCGCATACCGTTGTTGGCTAGGCTAGGTGATGGGTGAATGGTGCCACCTGAGGAATGACTCCGTAGATTTATGATGGCGTAGCCTGATGTCTGCTATGGTGTTGCACCTAATGGTGGTTATGTCACTCGTGTGTTGTATGCTTGGTCTTATCTGAGCTGGCCTTCTGCGTGTGTTTACCTTGGATGGCACAAGGGATAGTAACATCTTGTCCTGTGTATTAATGAATGTTAGTGGTAAAATAGGGGCCCTTTAAAAAATGTGTAATGTTATAAATAATCATATAGCCCAGAAAGAACACATATATAAGCAAAGCTCTTTTTTAATATTTTCATGATGACTTTGTTCATGGCATGCTGACAGGGTGGTTGTGGGGCTCAGATCACAGACAGATCATTTGGCCCGGACAACAAACTGCTATACTTTCAAGGAATTCAGCAGATAAAGAACTGCTTGGGTCAATGACAACAATTCATTCCCCAATGGGCCTGAGAGTCGCTCTGCCTAAAGACAGAATTCCACTTCCGATGACACTAATAATGCAGCGTTCAGGACGGGAGGCGCTCTGCAGCTCGGCTTGGGCTGAAGACTTTGTGGAGCGTTTCAAAGCAGGGACACTTTTCTTCCTCGCTCTGTTCGCTGCCCAGCTCGGAAGACGACACGCCGGTCCTGTCGGAACCTCGTCAAAAGTTCTTTGCTGTTAAAACGCGGCCGTCCTATTGGCCGGCTGGGCGGCCTCTATCCATCAACCCGCCCCTCTTATGGCACCGCATCGCGCAGGCTTTCCGCTGTGGCCTCCTGACACACGAATATTTGCTGACATATAACCGGGCGGGTCAGAGCCCATTACCCTGCTGACTGATGGCGGCGGTGACTTCACACTTTTATTTCCTCTGTGCAGCGGAGCTCCTTGACCAGCTCAGTGGACACATCCTTTCACGTTGCATCAGTGGGCCCATGACTCTGCCTCTAAAAGAAAATGGCCGCTTTCATTTGGCCTCTCCATCTTGCTGGGCTGTGATGGGCTATCAATAATGTCCGGATGGTTGAGCACTCGGCTGAAGGTGAAATATATTTGCTGTGATTGTTTGTATGATCGTGTCCAAGTGGAAGGATTTCAATTTACAAACCACTCCCACCTCTGTGCCTGCATTGCATGCCCTCACAGCTTGCTGGGCTGCCCAGAACACCAGCATTAAGTGGAATAGAAATATGTTTGAAGTATAAATGTCCTAAACGTATACTTTTACATTTGTACTTAATCTAAAGTATGTATTCATTAAGTATAATAATTTTGCTCTGCTTTGATAGATGTTAGTGTTTCTCACCCCCTGTGTTTGTGACGTCAGGACGCTGTGTTTGTGACATCAGGATGCTGTGTTTGTGACTCTGCAGCAAGGTTTCCCTTCAGTTTAACTTCACTCTCTGGAATATCACAGACAATAACAACGCACTTGGCACTTGGCCAACTGTTTTCCTGAGTAGGAATCCCGGGAGAGATGCTCCCGGGCCAGGAGGCCCAGAGAACACTGACACAGGGAGTGGTGACCGGGGAGGCAGCAGCCACAGTGGCCGGTCACAGGGCAATCAGACCAGCTGTAGTAGAAAGATGGGAACGCGGCCACTGGGGATGAGGATGGAACGCGGTGGAACAACACACACAGAGACCTGATCATCTCTCTGGATGTGGGCCATGACTCCAGGACCCTGCGGACTCCTCCAGTCAGACAGGGAGAGAGACACTGGCCTCCACCACGAGGCTGAAGGTGAGGATGTGACAAGTCAGGACATAATAAAACATGAAACGTCTTGGTCTGAGTCTTCAACTTCCTCCAAACGGAGCAGAATCATCTCCTCTTAGTCAGCCAATCAGAACAGCTCCTAGTGTTCCCAGCTCCCTACAGGCTGGAGCATACTGCTTGATGGCAGATTCATCCAATCTGTTGTAATGTATACAAAACATGTACACCAGCTATTCATTCTGTTGCCTTTCCTTTTATTTGTGTAATTTAGCCATCATTATTGTAGCTTCGCTCATTAATTCATCGAGCATCCTTGTTATCTACGCCCTGTTGGCAGAGTCGGGCAAAGCAGCAGGCTAAACTAAGCTTATCACGGCTATATCAAGACATGATGATTCCTTACGTAGGGATTAGTATCTGACCGAAATACTCCTTTCAGTCTCACAGCAGGCTGGTCCAAGGCAGAGTGCTAGTCCTGATGTTTTGAGACTCCATGTATCGATGGCCGAAGAGCAAAACCTCCCATCTGAAAAATTCACTTTTTTGAGAAAACAAACTAAAAGCATGTTGTTGCAGAATGATATTTTCTAAGGAAAGCAGTACACTGTTTCAAAGCAATACACTGTTAGTGGACAATATCACTACATGATGTGAGAACAAGCAGGTGTTACTGCCCTGCTGAGGGCTGGTTGAACAGTTTTTCCCCCCTCTTCCTGGACCATATTGCAGATGGAAGGTTTTGCTCTTTATAAATACATTCTTTATTAAATATGAAGAAAGAACGTGTTAAAATACTTCTGAACATATTGAACGTCCAACCTACTTGTATGACCTTACTTGTCTCCAATGTAATCCGTTGTTCTCCTGCCTTCAGACGCCCGGCCACAGCTTCTGCCTTTGTTCTTGAACCTGTGTTCCTACAATCACCCCTTTTCATGATGAACACAGTGAATACAGAATGGTGCTTTTAAATAGCCTACATGCACTTTTAGAAGAGACATATCAGATACTTTATTGTATCACATATCTCATATTCTTATATTAAGAAATGTGACTATTTCTTTATTTCCTGTAGCCTACTGTAGGCTTATCTCTTCTCATGAACACATTAGGAATATGAAATGAATCCCCAGAACGTGTTCAAATGTAAAAATGTAAAAATGTTATACATGTCGTCATCTGTCTTTACAGAACCCACCTGAACCGGCGGGCCTTGTCTACCAGGACAGCTGATAAACCAGGAGGATTCTGAAGTCCTGGGGGAGTCCGGTGGGAGAACGTTTGACCCACTGTGGAACTCAGTCTCCACTGAGCTGCATGAGGTGGAGCTGGCCCAGATTTATGTTCTGGCAAGTGAACTAACATTGTCTATTGTTGTCAATGTCGGTCCAACCCAGTGGGTTAGAAACAGATGGATAGGCTGCGTGTTTACTTATTTAAATGTGCCGGCTTTTAACTCATCTTGAATAATGTATGGAGAGACATCATTGGGGTATTTACTGTGAATGGGGGTTAATGGAAGTGGATTCTGTTGTTGTGTCAACGCTGTTTCTCTTGTTGGACAACGTGAATAGAGAGTGAGGCAGAAAAGTCTGCAAGATGAATTTGAGGACTGCAAGGGTTTTCTGAGGGAATCGTGTTTGCTCGTTGATTGATGGAGACGACTATGACAAACATTCAGCGTGGTGTCTTGTGACTGCACCAGAGTTACTTTCCAATCTTAACTGGAAGGTCGATAGCATTGACTTCACAGCAGCAGCCGGCTGCACATCACGTACGGCAGGTCTCTGTCTGCCAAGAAAGAAGGAAATGTCATATTTTAAGATCAAAGTGAATGTTAAGAAGAACATATTTAATGTCCAGCTCGTTACTTCATGTAAAGTTTGTAGTCTCTGGTTGTACTGCTGTTACGGACGCAGCGAGCCCTGAAACCACTCGACCCGAGATCTCAGAATCTCCTGAGCCAGATGCGGTTGAAGCGCAAGGTCAAGAACAAAGGTCTCTTGCTCTGTGGGGATCCTTCCCATAACGACGCCCACCATCATCTGAGCAGTCAGAAGACCAGCCCGGCCTGGCGTCCTGTACTGACCTGGCGTCCTGTACTGACCTGGCATCCTGTACTGACCTGGCGTCCTGTACTGACCTGGTGTCCTGTACTGACCTGGCGTCCTGTACTGACGTCCTGTACTGACCTGGCGTCCTGTACTGACCCGACGTCCTGTACTGACCTGACATCCTGTACTGATGTCCTGTACTGACCTGACGTCCTGTACTGATGTCCTGTACTGACCTGACGTCCTATACTGACCTGGTGTCCTGTACTGACCTGACGTCCTGTACTGACCTGACGTCCTGTACTGACATCCTGTACTGACGTCCTGTACTGACCTGGTGTCCTATGCTGACCTGGTGTCCTGTACTGACCTGGTGTCCTATGCTGACCTGGTGTCCTATGCTGACCTGGTGTCCTGTACTGACGGGCTCAGTGTTGTGAGTGACCGTGGCTCGTCAGCAGGGACTCCCTCACTGTCCTCCCAGTCACACCGAAGGAGCTCGGTTCTTCAACCAGCTTCAAGAACCGGTTCCTACCCGTTTTGAGCGGCTCATTAATGATTAATTTGATAATCATGATGATAATTGATGATAATCATGATGATAATTGATGATAATCATGTGATTTCCAAGAAAAACACTTGATGATGTGGGGCGTCCCACTCCTGGGTCTGTCTCAGGATGACCTCAGAGCAGCACAGTGAGGACAGCCCTCGCTCACGACATGTCCTTTCAACACAACAGAGGACTCCCACCGGTGTCCGGGTTCAAGCCCCAGTCCAAGGAAGAGCAAATAGTCTTGTTCTTTGTCCAGGGGAAGAACACACCAGTGTTGATGTTGGATGAGCTTTTCCTCTATGGACAGCACTGAGAGCAGCTCAAGCTGTTCTTATCATCTTGATTGGTGACGCTCACAGCTCAGCACATTCTCACTAACGTTCTGTAATTTGTCAGATGTTCGTTAAAGACGTTCCTGAAGCCGGGCTCCAGAAGGTTTGGTCCCCTGGGCCCATGGGCCTTGTTGGACATGCTGAACCTTTCTTCTCTTGGACCCTGAAGGTCTGTCTGGAGAGATGTTTATGTACAGTGAAGGTTTAAGTACAAGACTACAAGACTACAAGACTACAAGCAATCTTCAGAATCTACAGACACAGATTACTAAACTGATCCCAGATAGCAGCTATATGCAACAAGGTAAATAATACAAGAAATAAAACCGGTACTTGAAATGTAAAATGCAGCATATTGTGGTCCAAATTGCCTGGTAATTTCAATGAACATTGTTTTATCAATCAAGAGTCCACTTCAAAAAGTTCCAGACCCTTAAAACTGCCATCTCCCCCTGACGTTATAATAAAATATGATATGATATAATATAATATAATATTGTTACTTTGACCTACAGGGGAACAGTATGACAAACCATGCGTTTAGAAAAGATTCAGAAGGTTTACATGGTAGTCTGCCATCTACTGACCAAACCAGGAAATAACAAGTTGGCTGGTGGAGCTTTAAAGCTGCAGTGTGTAGGACTCTGGGGAATGCACACCTCCTCTGTTAGCTGGTGGAACTTTAAAGCTGCAGTGTGTAGGACTCTGGGGAACGCACACCTCCTCTGTTAGCTGATGGAGCTTTAAAGCTGCAGTGTGTAGGAGGAGGGGGAACACACACCTCCTCTGTTAGGTGATGGAGCTTTAAAGCTGCAGTGTGTAGGAGGAGGGGGAACACACACCTCCTCTGTTCAGTGATGGAGCTTTAAAGCTGCAGTGTGTAGGAGGAGGGGGGACACACACCTTCTCTGTTAGGTGATGGAGCTTTAAAGCTGCAGTGTGTAGGAGGAGGGGGAACACACACCTCCTCTGTTCAGTGATGGAGCTTTAAAGCTGCAGTGTGTAGGCGGAGGGGCATCCATACCTCTCTCACCCCTCCCTGCCTGGACGTAAGCTACAGTACGAGCCTGTATAGCAATTATGATTAAAACAATTCAGAATGTTTCCTCTCTAGATCCATTTGTCATTTCTGGACAACTGTAAAAACATGGCGGTGCAACATGGAAGAGGCTGCAGAACAAACTTAACATTAAATTCTAACGTCTCGTGTTGTTGTAGCTGACACACACTTGGTGGATTAAAAGTTACTCCATTTGTCAGGATTTTTCTTTATCATCAAAATAGAATTACATTATACAATTACTATATTTTGAAACCACTTATGAAGGGAACACACACCTCCTCTGTCTCTCACCTCCTCTGTCTCTCACCTCCTCTGTCCCCTGCTCTGGGGAACACACACCTCCTATGTCTCTCACCTCCTCTGTCCCTTGCTCTGGGGAACACACACCTCCTCTGTCTCTCACCTCCTCTGTGTCTCACCTCCTCTGTCCCCTGCTCTGGGGAACACACACCTCCTCTGTGTCTCACCTCCTCTGTCCCTTGCTCTGGGGAACACACACCTCCTCTGTCTCTCACCTCCTCTGTGTCTCACCTCCTCTGTCCCCTGCTCTGGAACACAAACCTCCTCTGTGTCTCACCTCCTCTGTCCCCTGCTCTGGGGAACACACACCTCCTTTGTGTCTCACCTCCTCTGTCACCTGCTCTGGGGAACACACACCTCCTCTGTCTGTCAGCTCCTCTGTGTCTCACCTCCTCTATCTCCTGCTCTGGGGAACACACACCTCCTCTGTCCCCTGCTCTGGAACACACACCTCCTCTGTCTCTCACCTCCTCTGTGTCCCACCTCCTCTGTCTCCTGCTCTGGAACACACACCTCCTCTGTCTCTCACCTCCTCTGTCCCTTGCTCTGGGGAACACACACCTCCTCTGTGTCTCACCTCCTCTGTCCCCTGCTCTGGGGAACACACACCTCCTCTGTGTCTCACCTCCTCTGTCCCTTGCTCTGGGGAACACACACCTCCTCTGTCTCTCACCTCCTCTGTGTCTCACCTCCTCTGTCCCCTGCTCTGGAACACACACCTCCTCTGTGTCTCACCTCCTCTGTCTCCTGCTCTGGGGAACACACACCTCCTCTGTCCCCTGCTCTGGAACACACACCTCCTCTGTCTCTCACCTCCTCTGTGTCTCACCTCCTCTGCCCCCTGCTCTGGAACACACACCTCCTCTGTGTCTCACCTCCTCTGCCCCCTGCTCTGGAACACACACCTCCTCTGTGTCTCACCTCCTCATTCCCCTGCTCTGGAACACACACCTCCTCTGTGTCTCACCTCCTCTGTCTCCTGCTCTGGGGAACATACACATCCTCTGTCCCCTGCTCTGGAACACACCTCCTCTGTGTCTCACCTCCTCTGTCCCCTGCTCTGGCACACACACATCCTCTGTGTCTCACCTCCTCTGTGTCTCACCTCCTCTGTCTCCTGCTCTGGGGAACACACACCTCCTCTGTGTCTCAACTCCTCTGTGTCTCACCTCCTCTGTCTCCTGCTCTGGGGAACACACACCTCTTCTGTGTCTCACCTCCTCTGTCCTCTGCTCTGGAACACACACCTCGCCACTTTATTCGCAGCCCATCTTTGTCCTCTGACAGCTAAAGCAGTGACGAATGGCTCTTATTATGAAAAGAAGGTTACTTCTAGACGTGGGTCCAGCACTGAGAAGGTACAGCAGCTGAATCATTGTCAGGGAAACTAATGATAAGATATCATAGGGCTGAGGACAAGCATGCAAGACAGAGTCGACCTCCGCATCCTTCATCAAGTTCTGTCGTTCCTCACTCCGCATTCATCTTCATTCTGCATGGAGACACACTTTGCTTTGCTCTCTCAGAAATGCATCAACACGCTGGGCATGTGAATGCCATGCGGCCACTCTGAGATTCACAAGAGATTCTCCTCACACTCTATCAGCTCTTCTGGTTATGAGGAATTATGAATAAAGTGTCATATCTGCAGAACTTAGGGTGGAACCGTTTCGTAAACTCTCTGCAGTAAATGGGCAAGATGCTGTTATGTTCCATCGTTGTCACTCTGCCTTGAGAGAGGATAGGTTACCAAAAGGCAAACAAAAAAATCTGAATCTAATTTCTTGTTAAATTATGAACACAGACAAACATTCTAAATGGTGCAAAAAACTCACCCACAAGAATAGTTATCACAACCAAACTATTGACACAATATCATACGATACATGCTCCATTCACAGAGGCGTGTCTCAGTCACAGACTGAAGGGAACTCCTTCATATGGCTGAGGCTCCACCCCTTCCTGAATACACATTTGGGTAAGTGGGACACAGATGTTTGTCAGGCATACAGGAGGCCAGCACAGCCATATGAGGTTCAAGCAGTCACGCATGCAAACGCCGGCTTTACTTCCTGAGGAGGCTCAGGTCCTTCAATGTCTGCAACAAGATTTACATTTACATTTAGATGTTGCAGATGTTGCAGATGTTTTATCAGTCTGTTGTGGAGAGCATCATCTTCTTTGCCGCGGTGTCCTGGGGTGCGGGCATCAAAACAAAGGACACCAACGGACTGAACAAGCTTATTAAGAAGGCCGAGTCTGTTGTTGGCTCTAAGCTTGTCACCGTGGAGGAGGTGGTGGAGGAGAGGATGCTGGCAAAACTGCTGGCAATCATGAACAATCCCTCCCACCCCCTCCACACCACACTGGACAAGCTAAAGAGCAGCTTCAGCAACAGACTCATTCAACCCCGCTGCAAGAAGGAGCGATACAGAAAATCATTCCTCCCCACTGCAATAAGACTTTACAACTCATCTGCCTCTGTCAGATCCACCACCACAGTACTGGATCAAATCAATCGTCACTGCTGTATTGCATTTTCACAATCTCGGTTCAAAACACTGCACTTTCTTGTACTTTATTTGTATTTGTATTGTATTTGTATTGTATTTATTTTATTTTTTCATTCTTATTTTATTTGTATTTTTTTGTATTGTATTTATATTTATTTGTACCCCGGCTGCTATGGCGACCCAATTTCCCTTAGGGGATTACTACAATTCTTATCTATCTTATCTATCTATCTATCTAAACTGGTCACCTTTCACAAAATAGAATGATAAATGTGATTTGTGTAGAGCCAGTGATAACATGTCTTTCTTTGTGGGGGGCAGTCAGGGAGAACAGCCTAGCATGTTCATGAGGACCCTTATAGTTTGTTTCAGGCCGAATAAGGACACATTTGTTACCTGCAGCTTGGTTCAGTTTGTTTTCACATGGCTGTACTGAAGAGCGACTGACATGTGAACAAAGAATAAGAATGCGTCGTTGCATATTACTCAGGTGACTGCTGGCTTTTGAACAGCACCAGATTGTTCCTAACAAGAATCAGCCACGAGTGTTTACAATCTTCTCATTGAAAAGGTTCTTCTTGAGGGGGCCTGGCCCGCCGAGCCCCCCCAGGAGGTCTGCTGCATTCTTCTCACCTGGTTCACCCCTAACCTGTTGGCATGCAGAGCCAGCAGAGACGTGTCTCTGCTGGAGAACTCACTGACACGCTCTCTGTTCAGCCAGCAAGCAGCAAGTCATGCACCTGATGAAGCTTTGCCTTGTGAGAAGCGTTCAATCCCTGGATGAAGGTTCCCTTCCCCTTGCTGCCTCGTTTCAGAGGCAGGCATATCAACAACACAGCCTTCATCAGGTGTTCCATTCACTGGGAGTGACTGAGAATCTGGAGTGACTTCTTAAGGTAGCGTTTACTGTGGAATGTTCTTTACCACACACACACACACACACACACACCCCCCCAGGCCCAGAGCAGCCTCTCAAGACACGGCGTCTGTAAAGATGCACAGTCTGTTTCTAACACACACTAAACACAAGCTGATGCCAGAACAGAGAAACCAGCATGCGGCTGCAGAGAGAGCCAATGTGACTGGTCCGTGTGCCTCACAGGCACATTAAGCAGCTGTTCTTCTTTATGTTGTAGGGTTAGTGTATTCATCTTCATCCTGCTGACTAACCCCACTAATTATTAATTAGGCTCCCAGTGATTAACCTATGTGGAGCCACCGTCCTTTGATTCATGTACCAGTTTTTTTAGTGTTCCTGCTTCATTGTTTTACATCAGGATGCATCCCATAATACTTCATTGTGGACCTCTATGTGTTACAGTGCAGTTGGTCTCAACAAGTTTAGATTCTCAGTCTACGGTGATCTGCTCTTTACTTCATTTGTCAAATGAAATTGGTTTGGATTACACTCTGTAATGTCCTGTATAACATGTCCTGTGGTATCACAAGTTAAAGCAACACTCTGTAATGTCCTGTACAACATGTCCTGTTGTGTCACAAGTTAAAGCAACACTATGCAATGTCCTGTACAACATGTCCTGTTGTATCACAAGTTAAAGCAACACTCTGTAATGTCCTGTACAACATGTCCGGTTGTATCACAAGTTAAAGCTCTGGAATAGTGTTGCTGTGATAGTGTGAACATGTTGATTTGGGATCATAGGAAGAGTGGATCATGAGCATGAGAGCAGCCTACTGACGCTACTTTAACTAGCTGGACCTTAAGGGGATGTTTCAACACCTTGGCTCCTTCAAGGCTCCTTCAAGACTTGTTCATGGTTCCTTCATGGCTCCTTCAGGGCTCCTTCATGGCTCCTTCATGGTTCCTTCAAGGCTCACTCAAGGCTCCTTCATGGCTCCTTCATGGCTCCTTCATGGTTCCTTCATGGCTCCTTCATGGTTCCTTCATGGCTCCTTCATGGCTCCTTCATGGTTCCTTCCATGGTTCCTTCCATGGCTCAAAGAAAGGAACAGTGCAGGTCAAGGTTTTGATCTTCACTTCCACACAAGGTCATCGAATTAGCATTTCATTTGTCAAGAAGGGTTAGGGTATAGTCAAGCTTTATAAATACACCATATTAACTCACAACAGACTTTGTTATTATTCTATATTTTCTATATTCGATATATATTCTAGGTATTGACACATCATTTATTTGAGAGTTGGCAACATGTTAAAAGCCAAGCAGGGGTGAATGCTACTAGGTCAGAGCTCTCATTGAGTGTGTGGTTGTATGGTTGTAATATTAATATGGTTGTATGGCTGGTTTATCCCAATGCATCACAGGTGTGCAGCCTCACTCATCACCTGAGTCTGCTGACTCAGGTGAGGCTGCTTTAACCAGCCAATACATATAGGTATTTACATTATATAATAGGAATTCATATTATTATATTCCAGGTATTTATCAGTAGTAGTATTACAGCACAGGGGTTTACCTTGGAAGCTCTGACTGTGCTCTGATTGTACAAGAACAGAAAATAAATATATAAGCTGGCAACAAAACCGTCACTAACGCAACCCCTAATGTTCCCGTAGAGCAAAAACAAAGCTAGCCTCCTAAGCTGTTTGCTCTTTTCTAGTGTGATTGTCAGCATGCTCACCAGCAAAGCCCAGCTTGTCTGACCTCCTTGAGGTGGAGGTTCAGGTGATGGAGCTCCAGACTGTCTTCTGCCCTCTCTCTGGCGGCAGATTGACTGACTGAAATGAAACGCAATCCGTTGGCTCAGCCTGGGAACACGTGCTGGAACAGTGAAGTTACTAATAGTCTTTAATGGAAAGGATTTTGTATTGAATTACAGCGCGGTGGATTGGAACTGTAGTCAAAGGATGCCTCAGTACTTACACACATGCTAATCTTTGGATTACATTATATTAACTTTTTCATTTGTTTTCATACCAGATAGAGACGCAGAAAACATCTGTTAAACCTTAAACTGCCCTATGACTAAGCCTCTTTTTGGATAAAAAAGCCAAATGTGTCTGATCATTTACATTTAACATTTAGCGCACATTGTTGTCTTTGATGAATCACATGCTAACTGGTCTGCATTACTTCCTGCTTTTGTAAATGTCTCATTCATTATTACTACAATCACTATAGTTGAATTATACTAGTACTAGTTACTAATACTAGTTATCAGCAGCAGCACCTCCAGTCAGAAACTGATTGCCCCAATGTGCAAAACTGAGAAATGTAGGAAGTCTTTTATACCAGCTGCTATAAGGTTTTATAATGCACACACATAACTTTGCACTCTTTTTGTATTATTTATCTATCTATCTATCTATCTATCTATCTATCTATCTATCTATCTATCTATCTATCTATCTATCTATCTATCTATCTATCTATCTATCTATCTATCTATCTATCTAGTTATCTCCTCATTTCACTTTTGAAAGTATAGGGTTAGAACAGAAATTCACAACATTTCACAACACACATTTCAAACACTAATATACTGAAATGATATACGCTTCAGTTTCAACAATAACAATACATATTGGTTAATAATGAATCTGTTTATACAATCTATCTTAGTGATTGCATTAATGAATGAATCAGCACCACAGAGTTTATTTTAATTTTACTTTTTACTTTACTTTTTATTGAAATAGTACAGGATGACAATACAATGACAGATTTATAAAAACGTGCACAGCCACACCTTCCCCCAACAGAACCCTGGCTGCTGAGGTGGGCTACAGATACAGCAGGACTGTGGTAAACTAACCCTACAGATACAGCAGGACTGTGGTAAACTAACCCTACAGATACAGCAGGACTGTAGTAAACTAACCCTACAGATACAGCAGGACTGTGGTAAACTAACCCTACAGATACATACTTCCTCCACAGGAGTCCTTTGTGAGGCCGACGGAACAACAGCTAACAAACGCACCGGTTCTGTAAAGGTCAGGATTTGCTGTGCAGCGGCCGAGCTCAAACATAAATACCTGGTAAGACCAGCTGATTGCTTCTCTCTCCAGACGCTGTCGGC
>OMKI01022571.1:2106-14240 GCA_900302315.1 Phycis blennoides | reverse complement strand
TTTACACTTAGCTTTACACTTGGCTTTACACTTAGCTTTACACAGACATTTACATTAGCATTTACACTTAGCTTTACACTTGGCTTTACACTTAGCTTTACACAGACATTTACAATAGCATTTACACTTAGCTTTACACTTAGCTTTACACTTAGCTTTACCCAAACGTTTACATTAGCATTTACACTTAGCTTTACACTTAGCTTTACCCAAATGTTTACATTAGCATTTACACTTAGCTTTACACAAACTTTTACGTTAGCATTGACACTCGTCTGTTGTGAAGGCGTGTGTCTGGAGCGGACCTGTTCGTGTGCGCCAGCTACATCTACAACCACTACTGTGACTGTAAGGACCAGGACTACTTCCTGTCTGGGGACAAGATCAACGACATCACCTGTGTAACATCACCACACCTGGGGCGGGTCACCCCCGTCCTGGCCTGCCAGGACCGCCTCCTCCGTGTGCTCCAGGTGGGCGGGGCCTCACCACACAGGCTGAGTGGCTGCATGACGTTTCACGCATTTGGTTATTTTCTGTGTAGTTTTGTGGATAAGTCTGTATTTTAGCCTTTTTCATGTGATTATTCCTGGCTGTGATGTGGTGATGATGTTTCTTGGTATGTGATGATGTTTCGTGGTATGTGATGATGTTTTGTGATATGTGATGATGTTTCTTGGTATGTGATGATGTTTCTTGGTATGTGATGATGTTTCGTGGTATGTGATGATGTTTCTTGGTATGTGATGATGTTTCGTGGTATGTGATGATGTTTCTTGGTATGTTCTGCAGGGCTCAGAGCTGCTGTATGACGTGGAGGTCCCAGGCCCACCCTCTGTCCTCCAGCTGTACGAGAGAGATGGAGGCAGGTGTTACAGTGCAGGTGTTACAGTGCAGGTGTTACAGTGCAGGTGTTACAGTGCAGGTGTTACAGTGCAGGTGTTACAGTGCAGGTGTTACAGTGCAGGTGTTGCAGTGCAGGTGTTACAGTGCAGGTGTTGCAGTGCAGGTGTTACAGTGCAGGTGTTGCAGTGCAGGTGTTACAGTGCAGGTGTTACAGTGCAGGTGTTGCAGTGCAGGTGTTACAGTGCAGGTGTCACAGTGCAGGTGTTACAGTGCAGGTGTCACAGTGCAGGTGTTGCAGTGCAGGTGTTACAGTGCAGGTGTTACAGTGCAGGTGTTACAGTGCAGGTGTTGCAGTGCAGGTGTTGCAGTGCAGGTGTTGCAGTGCAGGTGTTACAGTGCAGGTGTCACAGTGCAGGTGTTGCAGTGCAGGTGTTACAGTGCAGGTGTCACAGTGCAGGTGTTACAGTGCAGGTGTTACAGTGCAGGTGTTACAGTGCAGTTTAACCAGCTCCGACACACATTAACCTTTTCCTTCACGGTCACCGGTGGTGCGAACAGTTACAGTAGACATCACATGCCACAGCATTCAACCATGCTTTATGGAATGAATGGAGCTCATAGTACCCAGCACTAGGGTCTGGCAGCTTACACCGCGTCCTGTTGACCCTTGACCCCAGGCCAGGACCTCCTCTACGGGACTGCGGACGGGAGGATGGGCCTGCTGCAGGTGGAGGAGTCGTCAGCTGTCCCCCAGTGGGAGGTGGACAACCACCAGAAGAGAGGAGGTACTGTGGGGCGCTGCAGGGGCACGGGGGGGATTCAGATGGGAGCAGGCTGGGTCAGGGGGTCAGGGGGTCAGGGGGTCACGGCGTGTCCTCCTCCGCCCACCAGGGGTCCTCTGCATCGACACGTATGACATCATCGGCGACGGCGTGAGCGACCTGCTGATTGGGCGAGACGACGGTGGCGTGGAGGTCTACGGCCTGGGGGCTGCCGGGGAGCCCACGCTGCGCTTCCAACACGTGAGTCTGGCCACGCCTCCTCCTCCCTCCTGCTGCGTCCGCTCTGACCACCAGGCTTCAGCCCGCTCTCTCGCCCCCAGGTGTTGTCTGAGAGCGTGACGTCCATCCAGGGGGGCTGTGTGGGGAAGGAGTCCTACGATGAGGTCATCACCGCCACGTATACAGGTGAGCCCTCCCTGGACCCTCCTCATGCTGACAACATGTCATCATACAGCCTGTGCTCTGTGGTGACTCACTACAGTCCTCACCTGGTAGCTATGTAGTGCAGCCTGTGGTAGGTATCCTGGGTAGCTAGCTATGGTAGCTATGTTTGGTAGCTAACGACATTAGCTGCGTGTGCTAGCTAACGACAGTATCCAGTAGGATCATAGAGATGTGAGGTCTGTCTGGAGAGTGTTTAGCTGTGTTTGAAGGCGGTGCTGGTTCTGGTTCTGCAGGCTGGGTGACGGGTCTGACCACCGAGCCCCAGAAGGCCGAGGCGGGGCCTGGGGACGAGCTGCACATGAGCAAGGAGACCCAGACCAAAGTAGCCGCTCTCAGGTACAGACCCAGGGTACCACATCCACCACCCATACACCCGTCCACTAGTCGTTTTGGGTCATTTTGAGTTATTCACAGATTCTGAAAGTGTAGTTTCTAAGCTTTCCAACGATGTGTAACACATGGAAATCTGATACTATTTGGAGAAGTTGTGGCCGTTTGAAAGTAGGCACATCACAAAAGCTAAAACTGAGAAAAAGCCTCCTAAAGATTTGCAGTTGTCACCTCTTTCTATTGGCACACCCGATTTCAAACACAAAATGTATACTTTTAATGAAACCAATACTGTTATCTGAAACATGGAGAGGCTTCTCTGTGATCTCAACTAACGAAAAAAACGAAAATCACTCATTTTGAAAAAAATCACTTCTTTGTTAATTTGCGCAAATGTTGTGTTGGCGACTTGTGTTCTTGGATTCCATGAGCTGACACATATGTTGTAATCCGTACGCCTCCCTGCGTCCCAGGCTGGAGCTGGAGCAGTTACAGGGCAGGGTCCTCCAGGGCCGCGAGCGGTACCAGCAGACGTCCCGGTCCGGCACGGCCGTGTCGGCGGTGCCCGTGTTCAGCATCAACGACAGGTTCACGCTGTGTCCCGACGACGCCAGCTACAGCCTGACGCTGGAGGTCCAGACGGCCATCGACAACCTGCTGCTGCAGGTGCGCCCGCTCAGCAGAACACACTCAGCATGCTAACAGACATGCTAATGTTATGCTACACATGCTAAACAAAGTTTTGTATGCAGAGAACTACAATGCTAATCCTCAAGTTCTAATGGTTTTGAGCTAACAAGCTAATGCCAATGTTTCCAGGTAGGAAGAAATGTGCATATCCACACATAACCACCATGCTAATAGTTACAAGCTGGTCAACAATCTAATACGTGTCCATGAACGCTAATGATTACCATTAGCATGCTAGTCCCCGGGAGCTATCAGCTAGCGCTAGCATGCTCACCATGGTGTGGTGTCCCGCAGAGTGATGTGCCCATAGACCTTCTTGATGTGGATAAGAACTCTGCCGTGGTCAGCTTCAGCGAGTGTGACTCAGAGGTGAGGACTCCTGCTCGGGTCAAAGGTCACATCAAACACCAAAACATTTTGAAGCCCACCTGTACCCTCTGCTAACCCCGTCTCCCTCCGACCTCCGACCTCCAGCAGCCCCACGGGAACTTCCTGTTGGCCACATACCGTTGCCAGGCCAACACCACCAGGCTGGAGCTGAAGGTAGGCTGGCAGCCTACCTCCTGGCTGTAGGCCAGTCCTGTAGACAGCAGCCTACCTCATCATAGCCATAGGAACCTAGAAAGGTCCTACTGTGGATCAGGTGTAGCTCAGCAGGACCCTGTGATGTGGCGGGGCAAGGTGGTCACATGATCAACAGATGTGGTTACACATGAGTCAGACGAGACCGCCCGGCGGTTCTCAGAGCTTAAGAGACTTAGTTTGGGTCGTGAAATGCCACTCGATGAAATTGTAACGGTAACGGAAACGAGGAGCCAGACCATAATACTGTGTTGCTAGGTGAGGTCCATCGAGGGCCAGTACGGGACCCTGCAGGCCTACGTCACCCCACGGCTACAGCCCAAGACCTGCCAACTCCGTCAGTACCCAATCAAGCCCCTCTCCCTCCATCAGAGGACACACAGCCTGCAGCAGGAACGGTCAGACCCCCTCACTCTGCATGCTACTTCTAGATACACCTCTTCATCTCTACGTATACACCTCTTCATCTCTACGTATACACCTCTTCATCTCTACTGATACACCTCTTCATCTCTACGTATACACCTCTTCATCTCTACTGATACACCTCTTCATCTCTACGTATACACCTCTTCATCTCTACTTATACACCTCTTCATCTCTACGTATACACCTCTTCATCTCTACGTATACACCTCTTCATCTCTACGTATACACCTCTTCATCTCTACGTATACACCTCTTCATCTCTACTGATACACCTCTTCATCTCTACGTATACACCTCTTCATCTCTACTGATACACCTCTTCATCTCTACTTATACACCTCTTCATCTCTACTTATACACCTCTTCATCTCTACTGATACACCTCTTCATCTCTACTCATACTCCTCTTCCTCCCCAAGCAGGCCGATGAACCGTCTGAGTCTGGTGGGTCAGTTCAGCCTGGCTGAGATCCACTCATGGGTGGGCTTCTGTCTGCCGGAGGTCCCGGAGAAGACCCCCGCAGGGGAGAGTGTCACCCTGCACTTCCACAACACCTTCCTGGGCACCCAGCTGGAGGCCACCTACTGGTACACACACACGCTGTACACACATGTATACTCTGGGGTGTGTTTCTACACACACACCTGAATGATGTTTCGTGGTGTTCAGTAAAGGAGAAGGCCACTTCTTGTCTGACAACATCTCGACTATCTCCATCCTGAGTGACGTTCTCTCCAAGGAGGCAACGCAGAGGAAGATCAACCTCAATGTCTCCTACGGTGGGTGTGACATCATCACATGACACCACATCATAACATGACATCATAACATGACATCACTATAGGACATCACCACATGGGGAACGTTCAACTTCAACATCTCGTTGGGTGGGTTTATCATAACCTCTCCAAGTGTTCATCATTACATAACACTAACATCACAACATGGTATTATAGATAGAAATGATGAGTGTGTGCGTCTAGATATGAATTAGGATTGTATTTATAATTTATTTATGATTAATGATTGTGATCATTACGGTATTGATTTTGGTAGATATAATGATCATGTTGATAGGTATGATTAATGATTGTGATTATTATAGTATTGACTTTGTGTGGTAGATATAAATGATGAGTCGGTGAGCCACACTCTGAGGATGATCCATCCTAAGCTGGAGTACCAGCTGATGCTGGCCAAGAAGGTCCAGCTGATCGATGCCCTCAAGGTGGGATACATCTCTTCTCTCTACTCAGAACACCTGGGAGACATTTGAGTTAAATGGTCTAATATGTGTCCCTGTGTACCGTTCTCTGTCTCCCTCCCCAGGAGCTGCAGGTCCATGAAGGTAACGCTGACTTCCTGATTCCGGAGTACCGCAGCATCCTGGACGAGTCCCAGCATCTCATGGACGAGTACAAGAAGCAGCCAGCCCACCTGGAGAGACTCTACGGTTAGCGCGCCACCTGTGTCCTCGTATACATGGAACCACAGTCACCAAGTGTTCTTTTAATAGTGACCAATACCTGTGTCCTCGTATACACGGAACCACAGTCACCAAGTGTTCTTTTAATAGTGACCAAAACATGAACCACAGTCCTGGTGATTGTGTGAGCCCCTGAATGCTTCATTGAGCTAATGTTGAATGATGGATCCAGCTGGTCTGTGCTGTGCCTCTCCCTCTGCTCTCTACAGGTATGATTACTGACCTCTTCATCGATAAATTCAAGTTTAAGGGCCAGAACGTGAAGACCAAGGTGTCCTCACTGTTGGAAATACTCGACAACTACGAGTTGAATTCCCTCCTGGCCTTCTTCAACGAAGCCTAGTGTACATAATCTAGACAATGTGTTGTCGTCTCTTGTGTTGTAAATAGAAGTGTTGTGTTTGACAATCTGAATACCAGCATGGATGCCATTATGTGATAATTAGAGCATCTCACCTTTTTTTTTTTTATCATATATTTGTCAAAAGTGTGTTTTAGAAGGTATTTTTACACAAATGTTAAGAGTTAAAATATAGTGGAAGTTTGATTATAGCGGAAATATACACGCACACTGATGTACAGGTTAATGCATTTTGACAATAAATACCAATATACATTAGAAATATACGTGACATGATGAAATAACTTTCCTAATGTGTGTATGTGTTTATCCACATATAGTTATTGATTTACATCCCCAGTTCATAGTAATGTAAATTAATGTAATCAATCCAATAAGCGATAATGTTTCAAATATGCATTCACATTTTCTGTGTGTATTTCTCAGATGCATATTAGATCAATATAATCTCATTAAATATGAATAGTGGACAACAATCACCTTCAAAGGCCTGGACCACCTCAAGTCACTTCATCAAACACAAGTCAGATCTTTGGATTTGTGTGAAAGTCTGAGTCCATGTATTATTTTTATTGATGTTAGTAATTTTGGATATTATTATTATTTTACTTTATTGCTTTATTTACTTTATTTTTGTTGTGACTCAAATCCACTCTAATAACTGTTTTACTTATGATATTACAGCGACAGTCATTTGAACTGTGACAATTATTAGTCGTATCCGCTAATAAAATGTCACCACCGGCTGCCGTAGTCCATCGCGTCACGGCCCGCCACGCTCCCATTGGTCCGTTTCAATAGTCGCGCGCTACTTGAACTGCCGAAGTAGAGTGAAGGACCGGTCCACCGCTGCAGCAGAACCTCTGGGCATGGAGAGTTAGCGGTCCAACTACAGTCAGCGGTGTAACTCGAGTCTGTGGGCTAACTAGAGTCTGGTCGAAGTGTTGACCTGTTCGGTGTTGGTGTTTGAAGTCTGAAGGCTTTAAAGCCCTGCGGTGACCGTCTCAACAGGACCGGAGCAGTGTAAGTAACCATAGCGGCTAAGTGCCTGTACCGTGGAAGACGAACCTCGCTGAGGTACTACATTACTCGGTACTACTGGTGTTACACCCAGAACCCTCGTGTTGTCCCTGCAGGCCCAGCAGGCCTAGGTTCTGTAGCTCGGCGTTCTGAAGGAAGATGTCAGCAGGAGACGGCTCCTCTCTACCAGCGCTCCACCAGGACAACAACCAGGAGAACATGTTGTCGCGGCTCCGGGGAGCGGCGAAGACCCGGCCCCCAGCCCTGGAGAACCAGGAGAACCTTCCACCCAGAACCGTCCTAGGGTCGCTCCAGCACAACAAACAAAGCAGACCTCAGAACCAGCGCGGCAGCAAACAGGTCGGGATGCTAGCAGTGCTAAGCTAGCGGTGCTAAGCTAACCTGCTCTTAGGGCTGCATTTCACGTCAGCCGAACTAATGTTGCGTTCTAATCCGTGTGGACCTTGACTTATCTTGCAGGGCAGCAGTAGTCTCACGATTTTTTTCTAGAACGCTGATTGAAACTCTAATACGTTCATTAATTTAAGTTCCATTGCACGCTCCTCCTAATTGTCCGCCATTTTAAGTTATTGAAGACCTTAATTGACATGCGCACTTTGCTCTGTTGTGCTGCCCGCAGACTTTACATGAACACTTTGCATTGCATTATCCCTTCTGTTTGACTCTGAGGCGTTAATCCCAGCTCTCTCGTCTCCAGGGAGGCTCATCACAGCTGTCCAGTAAGAATGAGGACTTCAGTAAAGGCTGTGCTGAGAAGGCCTCCAAGCAGCCCGTGTTCCAGATCCACGTGGACGAGCCCGACGGCGCCTGCTCCACAAAGCCCGCGGCCCCCAAAGCCAAGCCGGCCGAGGGGTCCGCGCTGCACAGCGCCATGACTCGCCTCAGACCGCCCCTGGCTCCCCTGGACGTGCCCTCGGCCATGGACCTCAGCTTCGGTGGGTGAGATGGGCAACGGGTTGATGCAGGACTTGCATACATGACCCGCACTGCCCCCGGTGTCACGCCACCCGCTGGGCTGTGACGTGACACTCACAACCCGGAGCTGCTGTGCATTTGAAAGTGTGATGATCCCCCTGAGTCTCTAATGCCAGTTGTCGGCCACTCCAGCAGATTCTCCCATGGACATGTCTCTGGTGGAGGGAGAGGACAAAACCCCCGATGTCAACGAGGTCCCTGACTACGCTGTGGAGATTCACACCTACCTGAGGGAGATGGAGGTGCGAGTTTGCTTCTCTTCCTGACTGATGTGTTTGTGGTGTAAAATGTTCCCTGGTGTTTCTCTGCAGAGAGTATCTTGCATCGGCTCGGTAAGCTTGTGGCTCTCCTCAGGGAGGAATGCGTGCTAGATGTCTGCTCTCTCTGAAGCGCTGCCACCAAAAGCCTGAGGCTCTGGTGATTTCCCAGGTCAAGATGCGGCCCAAGGCGGGCTACATGAAGAAGCAGCCAGACATCACGGCCAGCATGCGCGCCATCCTGGTGGACTGGCTGGTGGAGGTGGGCGAGGAGTACAAGCTGCAGAACGAGACCCTCTACCTGGCCGTCAACTACATCGACCGATTCCTGTCGTCCATGTCGGTCCTGAGGGGCAAGCTGCAGCTGGTGGGCACAGCTGCCATGCTGCTGGCCTCGTGAGTCTGCAGGGCTTCTCCTTTCCCCGCGGTGACGTGTTCAGGCTGCACTGTATGATGTTGGCTTCAGGGCTGAGGTGTTCTACACACGTGTTGACTCTGTGCTCTCCCTCCTGCAGGAAGTTTGAGGAGATCTACCCCCCCGAGGTGGCGGAGTTTGTGTACATCACGGACGACACCTACACCAAGAAGCAGGTGTTGAGGATGGAGCACCTGGTGCTCAAGGTGCTGTCCTTTGACCTGGCCGCCCCCACCATCAACCAGTTCCTGTCGCAGTACTTCCTGCACCACGCCGGCAGCAAGAGGGTGGAGAGCCTGGCTATGGTGAGACTCCGAAGACTGCTTCTGTCGTATAATCTGGTTTGTTTGTAAAGGTGCTTCATTCATTGGCTGCAGCTTTAAAACAACACTGGATTAATATCTTGTGCCCTTTGTTCAAACCTGTGAGATGATTACACGGATGCTCTTCAACCGCAGAACTTTGTGTCCCTCTGCAGTACCTGGCAGAGCTGAGTCTGGTGGACTCGGAGCCCTTCCTCAAGTACCTGCCCTCGCACACGGCCGCCGCTGCCCTGCTCCTGGCCTACCACACCATCACAGGAGGATCATGGGTAAGCTGGCTGGGAGGAGCAGTGTGGTGGTGGGCTGTCTGGAGGCTAGATGTTCCTTGATGCCCTTCAGAAGGCCCTCAGGTGATGTAACGCTGCTTGTCCTCCCTGTGGCGGTGGTTCTCCTGCAGCCCACGGTCCTCTCCGAGACGTCGGGCTACTCTGTGGACGACCTGCGCCCGTGTGTCCAGGACCTCCACCAGATGTTCCTGGGTGTGGCGCAGCACGCCCAGCAGTCGGTCCCAGACAAGTACAAGAGCTCCAAGTAAGACGTCTGTCTGCAGACCAGCGTTGTGGGAGGAGGGCGCGGCTCACACTCACCTGTTGTTCTCCTGTTCTCCTCAGGTACCACGAGGTGTCCCTCATCACCCCCCCGGCCAAGCTGCAGTTGAACTGAATCTTTTTTCATGGACCTCGCGTCACGCAGTAGAACTTCCTGGCTCACCCTTTTTTGTGGGCAGCCGGACAGTTAGTTTTAATGTTTTCCTCCAGGTCCTGACGGGCCCTTTTGAAGGCTCTCGGGCCGTCGCTCGGCTTCTTGTGATGTAAAAAATGTGTGCAGTCTTCTATTTTTTTAAATGTTTTTGCAGCGTCTGGGCCCTGCAGAGCGTCTTTTTTATCAGTGTGTTCTGTACATATCGGAATCAGTCCCACATTACCTCGCCGGATCCACGTCTTCCTGCCAAGTCACATGATGCGTTCTACGTTCTATAGGTTCTGTCAATCCATCTGCTCTGTAAGGTGACCTGTTGTAAATAAACCTCACTATACCCAGTCGCTCTTCTCTTTATTGGCCGCTTGGGGGCAGCAGTGAGCAGGCTGCACAGTGTTGGAGGAGGCTGCTTTATAGGGGCTTGCCTTCCAATGTACTAAATGATGGTAATGAGATGACTGAGCGTTAATATCATGCAGACTTTAAATTATTTTTTGTAAGTGGTGTGCAATACTGCATATAACACCCTTAACTGCACAAGCAGCTGTTCCAAACCAAAGTATCCCGCAATAAATCAGGAGTGACCTTAATGTACCGACTCAGACTTCAGTGGCATGTGAATAATTTGCCCTTCTGCTTGTGGCCGACTGATTTCCAGTGGTTGATCTGGGAGCCGGTGGGCGTCTCCTCCCTCTCTCCTCCCACTCTCCCTCCCCTCCCTGATGGAGGCTCAGCCTCACAACAGAGCAGCACCTCGGGAGCAGAGCCGCTCCTCCTCAGACCCTCCCGGTCTGGTTCTGCTCAGCCCACCATGGGCCCCCAGCGCCGGCCCTGAGCCCTGACCCGACATGCCGTCTCCCCGACGCTACCTGGTGGCCTCCACCTCACTGCCCCTGGCCCTCAGCTGGGGCTGGAACCTGGGCTTGTACACAGGCATGCTCCTGCTCCTCCTCCTGCTCCTGGTGCTCCTCCTCTGGCTGCTCCTCCACCAGCTGAAGCACTCGGTGGGCATCCTGGGCCGGCGTCCGGGCCGCCTGCCGGAGCCCTGCCTGGGGCTGCGCTGCAGCTCCTGCTAGCTGTGGAGACGCTGCGCCGCCCTCTGGTCAGAACCACGGACTGTCTTCTGGGTCGTGTAGGAGACGCTGGGCTTTGCAGCAGAATCTTTCCTGTTGGTTTCTAATAAAACCGAGCTGTATGTACACAACGGTGGCATGGTCATTTCATGGCTTCGTTCTGGAGGATCAGCCCGGTGAGATGCTGTGGGACGTCCAGGAGGTGGGATTCAGGGTTCAAGTCTTTCCAAGATGCGGTGTGATTCTGTCAGGAGGCATCGGTAGCGTGGAGCTGCTGGTCAGGGAGGTCAGGGGAACTTCGACCTGCTGGAGAACGCCTCCAGTGAAACCAACCACCTCAACACCAGAGGTAATGTGAACACGAAATGGCCGAATCTCTTTAAACATGTGAAGGTAGATGTGTCTCTCAGCCAGGTTAGACAGGTTGGAGCCACCAGGGTTTTTCCCCCGGACTCTGAACGGGTGGTGCTGACCAGACTCCAGCAGCAGGAAGGTGTGATTGAAACTGCACCGGAGGAAATCAATACCTCCTCCTCCCCGGAGCTAAAGGGCTAAATTATACTTCGGCTGTTGATTTCTATTCAGACCCACGATGACAACAAAAGCTTTCTAGTTGAGAGCTGTCAGTCAGCAGCCTGCCGTCTGGTCTGAGTAGAGCAGCCCTTCACTCTAACAGGCCACACCTCTTCCCCCTGAGTAGTGCGAGCCACGCCCACATCTCAGTCAGGTGTCCGTTGTTCGATTCCCCGTGAGCAGGCGTCGGAGGCTGTCTCCACGCAGCGCAGCGCGAGGGGCCCTGGGTGGAGACATTTGTATTATTAAAGGGTGTTTTTAAAGGTTACGTCTGCCAGGAGCCAGGGGGGGGGGGCTGTCTGCCATCACCTGGTGATCTGGAGGAGCACCAGGTGATGTGACTTTAGTCATCAGGTCCCAAACACGTTTCCCAGCTGTGTTCTCTGCTGCCCCCCCGCGGTGCAGGGCAACAGGGTGTAGAGACGTGTCTTACCCAGCAGAACCCAGCCCACAGGTGGGACCCGCTAGCCCCCGCAGGGCTCCTCCTAACATGTTAACCTTGTGGTTCTTCAGTCATTCATTCTGAAGTGAATTTATTCATTCTGGTCAGTATTCTGTGACCCGCTCGGTCCGAACAAGAGAACAACAAGTGTCTTCAATCTCTTCTTATTGCCCTTCTTGCCTTGTTGTTGCTCAACCAATCATAGTTAATCCCAATTGTTGGGGTCACATGACTCTTTCTCTCTCTCTCTCTCTCTCTCTCTCTCTCCGGAGACACCCGATGACCCATCGGTCAGCTGAAGTCATGTGTCTCAGGAGCTGTCAGGCTATTGGCTGGCCATTAGCCTGACAGCTCCCATCAATTAATCATTGGCGCAATTTAAAGGT
>OMKI01022565.1:0-11608 GCA_900302315.1 Phycis blennoides | reverse complement strand
CTCCTCAGGGCCGTATCCCTCCCAATTGCCCAGGTACTGGATGCCCCGTCCTCGGCGATGGGACTAAAGGAGCCGGTGGACTGTGTAAGAGGGACCCCCATCGATCAACCGTGGAGAGGGGGCGGCGGGGCTGTAGGGACCAAATGGGCTCTCACGGACAGGTTTGACAATGGAGACGTGGAACGTCGGGTGAATTTGCATGGACAGGGGTAACATTAACCTGATCGATCTTCAACCACATTAGACCCACTCCAGTTTGCCTACAGGCCAAACAGGTCCACGGACGATGCGATAGCATTTGCACTGCACACTTCCCTCTCCCACCTAGAACAGAGGGACACGTATGTGCGGATGCTGTTCATCGACTACAGCTCTGCCTTTAACAGCATAACACCGTCCAGACTTCTCGCAAAGCTCCGAGACCTGCACATCAGTTTCACCTTGTGCAGCTGGATTCTGGACCTCCTGACAAGCAGGCCACAGGCTGTTCGGATCGGCAACGCCACCTCCTCCACACTGACTCTCAGCACCGGTGCCCTCCAGGGATGTGTCCTCAGCCCCCTGCTGTACTCCCTGTTCACCCACGACTACACGAGCACACACAGCACCAACACCGTCATTAAGTTTGCTGATGACACCGCCATCATCGCCTGCATCCCTGATGGTGACGAGTTGGCCCTGACATGATGGTGTCAGGACAACAACCTCTTGCTTAACATCAGCAAGACGAAGGAGCTGATCGTGGACTACAGGACGCAGCGGGGAGAGAGGCATACCCCCATCCACATCGGGGGGGCAGCGGTGGAGAGGGTCAGCCATTTCAGATTCCTCGGGATTAACATCAGCGAGGATCTGAGCTGGTCACGCCACACAGGTGTGGTCGTGAAGGCGGCGAGGCAGCGGCTCTTCTTCCTCCTGCGACTGAGGAGGTTCGGTCTGGACTCCAGGATACTCACCAACTTCTACAGGTGTACCATCGAGAGTATCCTGGCTGGCAGCATCACGGCCCGGTACGGCAGCTGCACTGCCCTCGACCGCGAGGCTCTGCAGAGGGTGGTCAGGACGGCCCAGCGCATCACCAGGACCGAGCTGCCAACCCTCCAGGACCTCTACAGCCAACGCTGCAGGAGGAAGGCCCAGCGGATCATCTCGGACCCCAGCCACCCGAGCCACAGACTGTTCACGCTCCTCTCATCTGGCAGATGGTATAGGAGCCACCGGACCAGAACCAGCAGTTTCAGAGACAGTTTTGTACCACAGGCTATTGAACTGCTAAAACAACTCTTGCGCACACACACCATACACACATAATTGGACTCCCCCCCACACACACACACACACACCCTAACCTCCCCCCCCCCCACACACACACATACATCCTCAACCCCCGCCTCCACCCACCACCATCACATTCACCCCCGCACACCCTGCACCCCCCAACACACACACAGGCCAAAAAACAATCAACTACTACTTATTCATTGATTTATTGTTGCATAGATACTCATGTTTATTTCTTTGTTTATTTATTTATGTATTTATTTTATTGTTTACTGTTTACGAATCTTACTGTTTACTGTTTCTTTTTTCATTTTATTTTATTATATGTAGCAAAGTTGAGCACACTGTCACGGTCTGTCTGCCACGCCCCCTCCACTACTCCATTCACTTACTCTCGCGGCTGTGCCGCATCAGGTAAGATTAGTGGAGGCTACAAATCAGCCCTTCACTATTCACCTGGTGGCAGGTTGTCTTTGTTGCTTACCGCATGAAAATCTTTCCAGCTACTCTACTGTCTCCTGTCCCGCTTTTCCAATCCTGCCTGTCCCCCGACACCCATCCCCAACTCCTCCTCCTGGATCTCCGTTCGCCTGTCTCCTGTCCCAGTTTCCCGATCCTGCTGGTCCCTGGCTCCGATCTCCGCCGCGTCCTTCCAGAACTCCGGTCACCTCCCTCCAGCAGTGGCGGCGCCAGACATTTTTTTCTGCAGGTGCTAGGGGGGGGCTCGGCACTTTACCGAGGGTGCTATGAAATTAGGGTGATGGCATATGTGTCACGTGGTTCTCTACTACAACACCTCCCCACCATATCGTCTGTCATTACATGTTTGCTCTCTGAAGCGTCTTTGGAGTCCATGAAAAGCGCCATACAAATCGATCGTATTATTATTATTAGGCTCTCATTAAAAGGCTACTTCGGACGGACGTGCACATAGCCGAGTTCATCTGCGACGGTCACTGACAAAATGCATGCACCATGTTATATATTCTGAAATCCCGAAATTCTTCACTTCCTTCAAAACACTAAGGCTAGTGGGGGTTAAAGGCATCCCATGCAAGAATCACTGCTCCCTCTTCTGGTGAAGTTGGTGTATTTACCTATAGAACAGATTAGCTCAAGCAAAATACACTTGCGGACATGCTAACCGCTTCCACAGCTTGTAAACAAGAGTTCGGCAGAACGACGTCAACTAAAAAGCATGCTACAAGCGAGCCAGACGTGTTTTATTTTATTCTTTTTTGTGAGGGAAATATTACAATCACACAATGAATAAAATTAAGAACGCAAAATTTAAATAAATAACAATAAACAATAAATAAATTATTTTCTTGGGGGTGCTATGGGGGTGATATGGCTAATCCAGGGGGGGCTGCAGCACCCCCAAGCCCCCCACTGGCGCCGCCACTGCCCTCCAGTACCAGATTACCGAACCCGCCGGTTTCCCATGATCAGTGGTTATTCGAGAAATAAAGACAAATTATTATTTTCATACCCGCCTGGTTTGTGCTGCAATTGTGTCCTAGTCCTACCCGTTACACACACCCGAGCAACAATAATTTCACTGCTGGTAATGATCTACGTTGTTATCTAACATGTGACAATAAACTTGAAACTTGAAACTACAAACTTGAAATTTGAAACTCTTGCTTGGTCTTACGCTGTGACACCGCGCTGTGGACATGTGGGGGTACGTCAGAAAACACACCCTATTCTCGATGGCGGTTCACCAGGAAATAAAATAAGATGTCTGCGTGGCGTTACCTGATGCTTTTCATTTCGGCGCCCGTGTTAACGCCTGGAACACACGTGTGCATCAGTCTACAACTTAGATCACGCTAAAAAAAAAGAGGGCAAACTATCTAGCGTATCATAGAAATGGTTTGATTGAAATGGGTATTACACATGCGTACCACTATTTACAATGCAATTCCTACAGCATGCGATAGCAGCGTTCCACTGAGTTTGGTCTTTTGCATGTGTTTGAAATGCGGCCCTCTTAGTACAGATATACTCACGTAACCTCTATCGTGTTTTTCACTTGTACGGTGGATGTTTCTTCTTCCAATTATTCCTTCTTCCTCTTCAGATTTTTCGACGCATTAATTCATAAAGGTCTGAATTCATAATGGTATGAATTCATGAAGGTATGTCTCTACGTAAAGCTGCACACACCTTGCTGGCTGTGAGCTGCTGTTCCTTCAGTTCAACAGAGTTGAGTGTAGTGGGATTAGTACTGCTGTACCGACTGTAACTCATCATTGTGAACGACAAGGTGGTTCCTGGGGTCATCCGTCATGCTGTAGCCCTACATCCCGTTAAGTCTGAAAGGGCTTGTTCTGCTAACATGTGTTTGCATCAACGTTTCTTGGTTGGCCGACATTGTGAACTTATTAGAATAATGAGATGCAACATGTGGTGTTTTCTTTTGTGTCGGACTGAATACAGAAACCGAACACATGAACCCTCCAACACAGTCTCACGGCAGTTCGCGAAACGGTCACGAAATGTAATCTATTGATTCGTGTACATGGACACGAATTTCCTTTTTTTTCGTGACACTCAGGCAGCACGACTTTCAAACTAATGTATTTCTGCACCACGTTTTTACAGTTAAATACTACAGTACCCATGAGCCTCTTGGTGAAGATGCCAGCTAAAGCTACCCGAGGACCCGCCGCCAGTTCTCTTTTAATGATATCCTAACCCTACACTGTTAAATATTACTGTGATTTCACAATATTTAACAGCATTATTTCACAAGAAGTATTCAGACTTTTACTGTGAAATCAATGTTGTTGGGAAAAACAAACTGCTGCGTATAGACGGCAGGAAAAAAGGAGTCGGACGACCGGAAAGTTAAGATAGCTAATGTCAAACTTTATTTGATTACAGAGGATGGATTGAGGTCAAGTGTAATAGGCCGAGCGAGCATACTATGTCCCTAACAGCGCTGGGTTCGCCTAGAGCTTCGCCTCCGTAGAAGTTCTGCCCCAAAAGAACGCCCTGAGTGCTTGTGTGCTTGTCTTTTAAGTGTTCCTCCTTCTGGGGGGTTTGGCCACGGAGATTGCTCAATATCTCGAGTGTGAGCCGCTGAGCGGGGGTGCGATCGAAAATGGGTGCAGGTATCTGGCTGAGAGAACAAAAGGATGTGGCGAAGACGGCAGCTGGTTTCGCGACCATCGCTTCAATGTGTCTATGCATGTGTGTCCTTGCGATGGGGATGGGGAGCAGCAATTTGAGCATTTTATCACTTTTCATTATTCCGGCCACTCTTGGGCCCAGTCCGAGGCTGACTGCAGGGGTAGCCACACCTCCTCGCTGGTGTTGGGGCCTCCCCTGTCGTTACCTTTGGTCGGGGTGTGCCCGTCAGGGGGCCACTCCATTAGGGACATGAGGGGGACAGTCTCAGTCGCAGGGACGGGTGCCTATTTCTGCAGGGCCGTGCTGATGAGGCGGTTGCATAGGGTGCGCGTGCAGGGGATGCAGCAGCACCCACAGAACACCAGCACCCCGGCGAAGCAGGCCAGGGAGGACATGAGTGCGAGGATCAGGCCCTTCCATCTGCCGAAGATGCCGGTCATCCAGCTTTCCAGGGGGTTGTCCACCCCTGAGTCATCTTTCATCTGCTGGGATAGGGCCCTTAGGCCGGCCAGGGCACGGGTAACTGAGCCATCTGGAGCTGTGTTATTGGGGATGAAAGTGCAGCACGCAGTTCCGAACATGGCGCAAACGCCGGCTTTTTCTGCCAGTAGCATGTCGAGCGCGAGGCGGTTTTGGTATGCCATGAGTGACGTGGCTGAGAGTTGCTCGGCTAGTCCCTCCACCGCGTCTCGAGTGAGGTTAGACAAGCGCTGCACATTGTAATGGATGTAGTTAATGCGGTCGACGTTTTTTATGGGAGTGACGGGAAACACGGCTGAGAAGATTGGGAAGCTTTCAAATACCGCCACGATCTGGTCCGCCAGCTTGTATTGGTTGGGTACTCCGCGCGGAACCCCTATCGCATCTATCCAGGTAGGGGAGTTTTTGGTGAGGTCGAAGTGATCCGTGAGGGAGTGATGACGTCGTTTGGTGGTGGAGTTTGACATGGGGATTTGGGGCCGCCCCCAAATGAACAGGGTGACTGGCATGAGGAGACGGACTAGGATGCAGGTGCCGGACCAATTGGGGGGAAGGCGCAAACGCAAGGTGTGTTTATCGCAGGACCAGTATAGGTCTTGGCGGCCTACAACGAGGTCCGAAGCGGTGGACCATGTGGTAACATTGATGGTTTCGCCGCACCACGCGGTTGGGACGGATCCTACGCGCACGTCCCCGGTGCGTTTGAGGCAAGTGTGGGGGCCATCACCGGGCGAATACACAGGAGGGGTCGATTCGTTAAGGCCGGGGGGAAACAGGGAGATTAGCAGGCTGCAGTTGGGCAGGTTGGTGGACGCGAATAGGGCTAGCATGCAATGGGCCCCTCGGGGGTCGGCGGTGAAGTTGAGAGATACGGGGGTGGACGTTAGCTGGGGGCGCGCTGAGGCACAGGCCACGCAATCGGAGAGACCTTGGAAACGAACGGTGGCGGTGAGCCAGTCTAACCAGGCATTGGAGTCGGTGTAGCCGGTGGCAAAGGCGAAGTAATCGTGCCTCTGTATTTCTTCGGCCGAGTTGAGGTTAAACACGGTCACCGGCCCTTCCTTGGAGACCGAAGGTTTAGGGGGTTTCGGGTCTAGTTTAGGGCTAGGGGTGGCTTTGGCGGACGCGCTAGGTGGAGGGTGCTCAAAGCTGATTTTTACGAGGGACTTGGTGTCCGTCCCGCTGTGGAAGACCCCTAATACAAAGTAGGCGGCCATTGGGTCGTCTGGCCCGCACTGTCATCATGAGATGTCGGTGTACGGGACGTTGGTAACGTTATTCAGGGTTAGGACTAAACGGCCGTTGCTGCCCGTTAGGGTCCCTCTGCTTTGTAATTCTGCCGTTTTTGCACGCCAGATATCTTTTAGGCCCCCGTTCCTGTGGTCCGTCACATAGTAACTTTGGTGTCGTCCGGACATCCAAAGCACATTGTCCCAGCCTGTGCACCACCCGCTCCCTCCCCCCGAAGGATGAGGCCATCATTCCGTTCCCCTGGGTGCCACCTGGGGACCCCTGCAGGCTATCACACATATATACATCATACCCATTCCATGCGGCCTCGCCCCCCGCGCATTTGATGATGTTGCATAGGCTGAACACATAGGCAGTGTGCGACCCGAGCACGTAGGTAATGGACACCCCACCGTACTTTATGAGACATGCGTTGGTCTGGAAGGCGGGTTTGGACACAGTCTGCGGGAGTTGTCTCCTTCGTCGGGGTTGGTGCGGAGCCAGCGGGAGGACGCCCTTCGGGCCGGGTGTCAACCCAGAGGGGAGAGGGTTGGCCCGGCTTGCCTGGCCGTCGGGTCCTCGGGAGGGGGGTTCTTTCTGTTGGGCAAAGTCAAGGCTCCAGATAAGCAGGAGAGTCATGAGGCCAAGGGCCAGTCCTACCATGCCGATGACACAGCCTATTGATCTTGGCTTGGCGGGCCTTCTCTTTCCGGGGGACGTCCAGCAGGTTGTCCATGGTGGAGGTCGGCGAGGTCCCGCTGGATGGCGGGGAGCGGCCGGTCTCCGGGGGGGTCTGCCTTCCGGGTGGCCGTCAGGTGGTGCCACTTCGCGCCGCTCCTTCCTGCAAGGGAGACTGAAAAAGGGGTGGCCAACAGTACCTTATAGGGGCCTTCCCAATGGGGTTTTAGGCTCTGTCTCTTATGGACCTTCACCCAGACCCAGTCGCCGGGCAGGGTGAGCAGGGCCGGGGTCGCGGTGGTTGCTGGGAGGGTGGTGACCTGGGTATGTAAAGCTCGAGAGGCAAGGGTTAGTGCTTGCACGTACTCCAAGAGCAACTCGTCGTAATGGTCAGCGAAGGGGCTGCGAGGGGGCGAGTGGGGGCCTGGCATAGGTCTTCCCGTTACCAATTCAAAGGGGCTATACCCGCTTCGAGAGCTAGGATGCGATCGCACGCTGAGTAGGGCTAATGGGAGGGCCTGCACCCACGTCATCTTTTTCTCGCTGGCGTATGCCGCCAAGTTTCGGCGCAATTGGTCTTTTTCGGGGGGCCCTGGCGTGCACGGGTAAACAGTTTTAGCTATCACGCCTTTTAACGATCGGTTGGCTCTCTCTACTAGGCCCTGGCTCTGTGGGTGGTAGACCGACCCGAAACGGTGGCCGATGCCGAGGGCCTCCTCTACCTCTTGTAACATGGTGTTCGAAAAATGAGAGCCGTTGTCGGAGCAAATCAGTTTGAGGAAGCCCCATCGGGGGATAATCTCGTTTAGCAAAATTTTGACGACCGAGGCGCTGTCTTCTCTTTTGTTCGGGTATGCCTCGATCCATTTGGTGAATCTGTCCACTATCACTAGGAGGTACCTTCTTCCTCCCACGCGGTTGGCCGGGCCCATGTCTCTGTAATCTATGTATAGTTCTTGGAAGGGTAGCTGGGGAACGGGGAAGATGCCCTTCGGCGGTTTCTGAGTGGGGCGGGGGTTGTGGAACTGGCATGCGCTGCACTCGCGGACGACCATCTGGATGTAGCCTTTCATCTCGGGATGCCACCAGTCATCTTGGACGGCGGCCATGGTCGCTGACGCCCCTTGGTGGGTCCGGGCATGGTGCGAGCGGGCCATCAGGGTTAGGGCCCTGGTGCTGAGGGCGGGTTTTCCGTCCGCGAACCGGTAGACACCGTGTTTGTCCTTCTGGCAGCCTCGTTCAAGCCAGACACTTTTTTCGTAGGGGCCGGCGTGTGCCTGCATTTCCCCCAGGTGGATGAGGTAGTTCTTCATGCGGGGCCCGCAGGGTTCACCTTCCAGCAGGTCGAGCAGGGCGAGCTGGAGGGGAGGGCTGTAATTGCCAGCCTTCTTTGCGGCTGCATCCGCAGCGTTGTTTCCTCGGGTCATGGGTGAGTCTCCCTTCGTGTGCCCCAGACATTTGATCACTGCCACTGCCTCTGGCAGGTGGACGGCCGCTAGTAGTCGGGCAACGAGGTCGCGGTGTTTCAGCGGGGCGCCAGTGGAGGTTACCATCCCTCGTCGTTCTGCTTGGGAGGCGTTGACATTCGTTGAGTTCGTACATGTAGGCGCTGTCTGTGTAGATATCTAGGCGGAGTTCGGTGGCTGCTTCCAGGGCCCACACCATCGCCATCAGCTCCGCCCTTTGGGCCGAAGGGTGGTCGGGAAGGATCCCCGAGAGTGTGGTGTGGCAGAGGCCGGTGGGTCCCTGCTTCACCACGGCCCATGAGGCGATGTTTGTTCCGGCTGGGTCCTTGTAGCAGCAGCTATCGGTGTACCATACCTCTTTTTGTCCTTCCAGGGGTCCTCCAGAGAGGTCTGGGCGGATGCTGAGCTCGGCCAAGATGAGGGGGGCACAGTTGTGCGGGGTGCCGTCCGAGTTAGCGGGGTATTCACCCGTCATGTTCACTCCCTCGGTGGAGAAGGACACTGAGGGGTCTAGCAGTGTCTCTGACAGGCGCACTTGGGTGACGGCTATAGACAGGGTGAAGATGGAGCTTTCCACTGCTGCCTTGACTCCATGGGTGGTGTGGACCATGGTGGGGTTGTGCATGGTCAGGAATTGGGTCTTTCGCAGGGCAATGGCTATGGCCATGAGGTGCCGGGCGCATGGGGGGAGGCCTAGGCTGGGGGTCGGGAGGCCCGAGCTATGGTAGTGTAGGACTCTTCGGACGCCATTCTTGGACTGCCAGAGGGTTGCGGCGACGTTGCCGTGCCGTTGGGTGACGTCCAGGTGGAAGGGAGCAGTGTAGTCGGGGGCCTGCAAGGCGGCCGCTGAGTGGAGGGCTCGCTTCAGCTCCACGAAAGTTGTTTCGGCTTCTGGTCCCCATTCCAGGAGGGCTCATAGGTTCCTAGTTCCTGCGGTGGTGACCAGTTGTCTGAGGGACGTCCGTTCGGTAAATTCGGGGAGGTACTGTTGGCTGTAGTTGCAGAGACTGAGGAAAGCCATCATCTGTTGGTCCGTGTCAGGTTTTGGGTAGGCCAGGATGGTCTCTCGGTTGTGGGAGGTCATGTCCTGTAGGTCGTTCGACGGTCGGCCGGGAAACTTGACTTTCTGGCACACCACCTGGAGTTTGGGCCACTTGACCTTGTATCCGGCCTTTTCCAGCACCGTCAGTAAGGTCTGTGTGGCCTCGATGCAGTCTTCTCTGGTGGTGGCGGCCAGGAGGATGTTGTCTACGTACTGTACCATGGTGAATTCAAGGGGACGTTTGATGTGGGCGAGGTCTTTTCGCACACAGTCATTGAAGATGGTGGGGGTATCCCTGCGGCATGCAGGTATAGGTGAGTTTTTCTCCCTGCCAAGTGAAGGAGAAGATGTCTTGGGACTCCGGGGCCAGGGGGATGCAGAAGAAGGCCTTGGCCAAATCGATGGCGGTGAACCTGGAGTGCTCCGGTGTTATAGCGTGCAGGGCTACCTGGGGGTTGGGGACTCGTTCTGGGGGGCCTTCTGTGGCTTCGTTCACTAGACGGAGGTCGTGCGCCATTCTCCTGGTTACTCCGTCTGCTTTTTTCACCGGGAGGATGGGGGTGTTCCACGGCGAGTTGGAGGGCCTTAGTACCCCGGCTTTCTTTAGCCCTTGGATGGTGGTCGTGATGCCTGCTTCTGCTTCCATTTTCACCCGGTACTGGGGTTGGTACACCGGCTGGCGCCCCGGTTTGAGGGGAATGTGGATGTTGTGTTGGGGGGTGTGCCTCATGTCGTAGGCCCCTTTGGCCCAGAGACGCTCGGGCAGACTGTCCAGCATAGCCCTGACATCCGGAGCCGGTTCCTGGGGTTCCTCTGGAGGGGGCTCCGCTGCGGGGGGTCGGTGTCTTCCGAGTTCGACCAATTCCGCTATTCCCCAGGAGGCGGTTCGTTGGATCGAGATCCGTGTCAGGCCCTCTTCCAAGGCCAGGTGTATGCAGGGGTCATCAGTGGGGACCCATTCCAACACTTCCGTGGCTCTCCTGATCATGGGCCCTAGGTTCTGAGCGGTGTGGTGGGCTGCCACCGCCAGCGTTGTATGGGGCTTGGAGTCTGGTTCCAGCCGGTAGCAGTAGGATTGGTTGGCTGTCAGTGAGCGTGTGGCGGTGGCCACCCCTTCTGCTCCTAGGTAGATGGCTTCATACTCGCACCGTTGGCCAGTGCTCTCCATGCTCATCCTCCATTCTTCGTTGTAGCCGTCGTCGGGAATCTCGAGGACGTTCAGGGTGGTGTGGAGGGGATTATGTGGGGGATGGTAGTCCCCTTGGGTCTGTATCCAGGGCTCCCAGAGCTGGAAGGCGTCTTGCAGGGGGGGGACTTGCAGGTCGCGTCTCCGCTGCTACGGCCGCTGTCATTCTGTCCAGGGCGCCGAGTCGGAGGAGATCCCGGTGGGGGTCTTCCCGGGCTCGTCGGCGCTCTCTCTCTTAATAATAATAATAATACATCAATTTTTTATAGCGCTTTTCACAGTACCCAAAGACGCTTTACATGCATAGATACTTAAAAAAACAACAAAAAAAAAAAGACAAAAAAAACAAAACAACAAAAAAAAGAGAAAGAGAGAGGGTGGAAAATGGTTTGTCAGGTGTTGTAGGTGATGTTGAAGAGGTGGGTTTTAAGATGATTTTTGAAAGACGGCAGTGAATCAGAGTTACGGATGGCCAGGGGGATGGAGTTCCAGAGGGTAGGGGCGGCGATGGCAAAGGCTCTGTCCCCTATGGTGCGGTATTTGATCATGGTGAAGGGGGTGAGGGTGTTGGCATTAGCGGAGCGTGTTCGGTGGGGGTGAATGGGGCGATGGAGGAGATCTGCCAGGTATGAAGGGGCAAGGTTGTTTAGGGCTTTATAGGTGGTGAGGAGGATCTTGAAATGTATGCGTTGTGTTATGGGAAGCCAGTGAAGTTGACGGAGGATGGGCGTAATGTGTTCTCTGGAGGGGGTGTGGGTGAGCAGTCTGGCAGCGGAGTTCTGAACATATTGCAGTTTTTGAAGAACAGTGGAGGGGAGACCATACAGGATGCTGTTGCAGTAGTCGAGTCTGGAGGTGATGAAGGCGTGAATCAGTGTTTCAGCAGCTGAGAAGGAGAGAGTGGGTCGAAGGCGTGCTATGTTCCGGAGGTGGAAGAAGGATGTTTTGGTGACGTGGTTTATGTGTTTTTTGAAGGAGAGTGTGGGGTCCATGTGGATGCCAAGGTTTCTGACCACGGGGGAGGGAGTGACAGAGTGACCATCGATGCAGAGTGTAAAGTTGTCCGAGGTGGGGAGGGTGGATTTTGGACCAAAGATTATGATT
>OMKI01022562.1:0-17453 GCA_900302315.1 Phycis blennoides | reverse complement strand
TGCATTTTGAAGACAAATACCATACATGTTTCCTAATCTGGTCCGTTTGTACTTAAAATAACAAAGATTGGAGGAAAAAAAATATAAAGAGAGAGAGAGAGAGAGAGAGAGAGAGAGAGAGAGAGAGAGAGAGAGAGAGAGAGAGAGAGAGAGAATAGACTTCATTGGCTATTTATATAGATTCCGTCAGGAAGAAATAAACAATAAAACCATGAACATGCAGTATATGATGGACCTGCACATGTTCCACGTGATGAGTAAGCAGCGCGAGGCGCGCTGGTTGCTGAGGGCCAGTCTGGTGGGGCGCGCTCTGACATTCAATATGTGGAGGGGGGCGGACAGCAGTGCACATACCCTGGCTTTCCCCAAGTAGCATAGTACTTTTACGCCGCAAAATATTAAGTTAATGCTACGTCTAGTTTGAAGAGGTAACTATTATTCGCCTCTAGACACTATCGGTTCAAGATTTACATAGCTAACTTAAATTACCAACACGTATGTAGGCTGGGCAACCGAGTGGTCACTGCATTTACTCACCCTACAGTTGGAGACCATCCCGATCCGACCAGGAGCTGTCAGTCTGGCAGCTACCCTCCCTTAAACCGCTTTATGTTTCACTTGTAGTGCTATTTGAACTACCGCATCACCAGCTGCGATGTACAATCGAAAACCTTCGAGCGATCCACTGTACGGACCTGACAACAGAGCGGTACGGTCCTACCATCCGCTCCATTTGCAGTTTAGAGTTTGCAGCAACGGCGTAACGGTTATTTTCCCTTTAAACGTGACGTCAGGGCAGGAAGGAATGCAGCTCTGATTGGTTTAATCATCCCTGTTGACGTCACGAATAGTACGCCCCCTTCACCATCACCTTGGTGACGAACGTAAACATCACCAAAAACGCAAACGGGAGAAACATATACTGTATGCTATATGATACATGATATACAGTGTATATACAGTGATGTACAGTGATATACAGTACAGTGATATACAGTGTATATCATGTTGAGCCAGCAAAGACCTTGGCGGTTAATTCAAGTATTATGCTTCACGTGCGTGGGGAATTTAAATCAATTGTATAACGGTTACATACACCTAACGTTATTGTCACAATTGTTCAATATTTTGAACAGTACTAATACATGCATGTTCTGTTAATATACCTGTTATCTGTTTAAAGTACACTATGGAAAAAAATGAATTACTTTTACCTCAAGCTGTGCTCCCATTTATTTTAATATACCTTTGCATTGCTTATATTTCTAATAGGCAGGTTTGTACCTATTCATGTTTAAATTATTATTATTATTATTATTATTATTATTTGTTTTTCCTCCTAGTGAATGTATACCGTGGTGTTATGAAAGAATTACACACACAATATAAGGAGAACTTCGATTTTATTACCATTCTGAGGCATTTTACCTATGCATGAGAAGCAACGCCCCTGCAAAGGCTATTAAGAATACATTTCCAACGCACATCAATGTAGGGATGTAGTATTACTGAGTGAATTGATGAAAATACTGATGAATAGGGCTTGTACATCAGAATGCATCATGGGATTTTGTGTTGCCGATACTCTGCCATTTTGTGATGACTCGAGAGAGTTGTAGTGTATAGTAAAATCCCCAATAAATGTACATATACCTTATCCAAGGCGAATTAAAACATTGTTTCGCCGCGTCCCGCACGAGAAATGCTGTGGCAGTTTCAAGCGCAATTTCACCCCATAATGACCAAAACACCATTACTACCAATAACATTCCTGTGCTGCTATAGTTCCGAAATACGGATGGTCATCATGATGTGATGTCACGATGTACGAGCCCTGTTAGACCTATCAGGAGTGAGTGCTCTCACTCAAAGGGGCACTTTAAGTTAAAAAGGCAGCAGTACCAGACACTTTCAACGCAAAGAGAGCGTCAATTAAATGCAAGTGCACTCCAGTGAGTTACTATTAGTAGTCGGGACTATGTGGGGAAGCAAGATATTTTACTCAAGTATTCATGGCAACACATAATAATACTGAAATCAGAACAAAATCAAATACATTGAGCTGGAAGCTGTCAGTTACACAGGCCAAAATAATTGTGTTTATGTGGTCAGGATGTTATTGGGCAATCAAAATAGAACTCTAGATTATCTAAATGATAATAATCTTTAAGCACTGAATCATGTTCTAGTATTGTAACAGGTCGGATACTAGCACACAATATTAATAAATAACAGGGAAATAAAAGCAAAATCCAAATGGAGTAACATAAACATAAATATTAAATACATCTTTATATGTTTCATGTAATTCAGTAAAATAAAATACATACATTATTTAATACAATATCCAGTAAATCCTGGATTTCTTAGAGCATTTTGTGAATGAAGGTGATGGAAGACCTTATGCACATATCGATGGCTGAACAGAAAAACCTCCAATCTGAATTTCTCCAGTGACAATGAAATTTACTTTTTTGTGTTTTTTCTTGCAAAATGCAATGCTAGGATAGCTATGCTATCCTTTTTAAGGACATTGAATACAATACACTGTTTTTGGACTATATTACTACATTATGTGTTAACAATACCGACCAGATATTAGTGTCTCTATTAGTGCAGATAGGAGGTTTTGCTCTTCAGTCATTGATATTTTAATCTCTCACACAAATACACACGCAAACCCATGTGTGATCTGTAAACTCAGCCACCCTGAACAATCTATTGCACCTATTGTAATATGTTTGCACAGATTATGGTGTCAATGATACCACACTATATGAATAACTTCTTGTGCACGTCTGTGCATTACATTCATGTCTAACCTAATCAGGTCACTACAGGCTAAACCTTCTCTAGGGGTGGGGTGGACCTCAATAATCACTTTCATAGTGTGTAGCAACCACCAGCACTGTGTTTACATTGACACTACTAAAGAATCTCTTGATGTATGGATAGCTCTTTGCTGAAAGGACACAAACACATATACTGTATGCTGTAAATCAATCCAACAAAAACAAAGTTGCCAAGCAAATGATGTAACACAAAACAGAACCTACTAATGTATGCTCAAATGGGTTGATTTGTGGTTCGTGCCCACTTTGTCATCCTTGGAAACACATATTCCATGGGCCATCTTTCCTTTCGTACCAAGGGGATGTTCAAAAGTGGTGACACATTTATTCCAGAACAATAATCAATGGATGTGGCTTTGTGGAGGTAACACATTTGCATCAGTGATATTCTTGTAGGGTCGAGAAGGGATCGAGTCAAAATCAAAACGCTTGTCCTTCATTGATAGGCACTGCACTCAAAACAAGTACAGAGAAACAACAATAGTGAAACAAGATGACAACACGATGGGCTCACTGGGACCTACTAGACTAGTTAACACTGAAAGGTAATCAAACAGAAATACATTATCTATATTCTGTGATAAAATTAGCATGGCTACAATATCCCAAGTATGAAAAATAATGGAACAACTGTCACTCTCCTATTATTGTCTATTGTATTAAATTGCCCAGAAAAAAAACTGATTCCAAAGTTAACACAGCTTACATCAGAACCCAATTCCATGTGAGGACAGCTTTTCGATATATTCTGCTTGTCCCCGTGTTTCTGTTGTATGATATTGTTAAAATTATAAAATGATATCTGCCCATTCCTGCATCTTCTGTTCTTATAATTGTAATACCCAGTGTATTGTATATAAATGGAATATATATGTGTAATGTACAGAAAGGGAACTTAACATCCTTTGTGACCTGATGTCATGAAGGACAGATGCAGGCAGACTGAGACGGCTGCAGCAGGACCGAGCAGCACTCAGCCCAATCCGCTGGGCCGCTGTGCTGGGCCGCTGTGCTGGGCCGCTGTGCTGGGCCAGCAGGTCCAGCACAGGTGGGCGTCGTGCAAGTGGGAATATACTTAGTGTGTGTTTGTGATGATGCAATGTCACACATTAACATTACATCTTGGTCAAACTTAAGACAAGCCGCTCTTCCTGATAATATTTATTTACACTTAAAAGTGCAGATTCAAAAAACAAACAACCATAGTTCTTTAATAAATATATGTTCTGTTCTGTGGTTGACTGTCAAATAATATAGCCTGGCAACTAAATGCAGTAAGGTTTGGTGACAGATGGGCTGGCTGGTGGTTTGGGATGCCTGCCCGAGAAGGTGCCATGCTATAAGCCGTGTACTAAGAGACTTGCTTGGACAGAGCTGAGCTTTGCTGGTACACCAGTGTCCCACGGCCATCTGTTTCAGCCTTCCTGGTTGCTGCTCCATGTTCCTGACTTGAAGCCTGGTCTCCATTTGTCACAGAAACCTTCCAGAAAAATTCCCTTCATGTTTAAGATTGTGATTTTGAAAAAGTCTAGGAAATGATGTCATAGGAACTCCTTATCTCTGGATTGGTGGGTCTACTAATACAGTAGTCCACCAGCCTACATTCCATGTTGGATCTGGTTCCTGCATTACTAACCTCAGCCTTGTGCATGTCCTACCAATCCCATTCTATCTGTGCCTTTCTGAAAATTACTTAACTATTCAGCAATTTAACCCGTGAAACAATAAGTCTGTCTTTTTCTTTTTTTTTTTCTTTTTTATCCACTAGCTGGGGGACGTGGAGGCCTGTTCTTGGGGGAGGGTTCAGCATGCGCAGGGCTCACTTGGTCTTGGGCACCACCAGGATCTCATCCCCATCACGGATGCTGTAGGAGTGCAGCGCCCGTGTGCTGTACTTCATTTCCTCGGGGCCAAATGCGCAGCACACGTCCTTGTCGATGTAGTAGACTCTCATGTGGTTGGTGGGCAGCTGAACCACCTCCTTCAGCTGCTTCTTCAGTTCTGCCACTGTCTGGTCCAAGCGCACGTTCACCTGGTGACAAACCCAATATAAGAATCTCACACACAAATGCTTCTATAGTAATATTTAGGTTTTATCGATGTATCAATAATAAAGAGAACATGGACACATGATGAAGAGGTCCAAGGATGACTGGGGATATGCAGGGGACAGATCAGGGTGGGAATGGGTCTGGTGGAGGTGTTGTTCTGTGCAGGTGGAAGCGGAGAAGGTGCAGAGTGTGGGGAACGCCTGGCAGGTGAAGATGTGAGACATGTGAAGTGTGCCTATAAAAGAACCTGGGACTGAATGGAATCTGGGACAAATGAAACTATTGCATGGACTGGAGTCAGGGGATTTTCTTTTCCTGTGACGTTAATTACCAGTACATTTAACAAAAGTTAAAACGACCAAAGAACAGAGCCTGGCCTGTCAGAGTTGAGTCGCTTGGCAGACTGACTGTTATGACAGGTTCTTATGATCTGTCCACACAATGATGCACTGTGCCTCCAGCCAATCACGGCATTCCTTTCACACCAGGTTCACCGCTAAGAGCTCCCGGTTCCCACATCAGATTTTCTCTCCAGTGGGGAAAGCCTCTTGGAGAAAAATGCGCAGAATGAACCGGCAATAGAACTTGGCGAGGCCAACGGGGAGGCAAAGCAGGCTGATTATGTGAATGGCCAAAGTGTGCAGTCAACAGAAGAGACAGTGATGCTGGCTGCCACATGGAGGAGGCTGAAGTAGATGGCGTGACAAATACCAATGTTTTTCTTGTTAGTATGGTTGCAAAGCAAGCCACAGTATTGTTACTAGAATTATAATATTATTGTCAAATTGTTTTGGAAAATATATACAAACCTGAATTTCATGAGCCACAAATCAAAATGACACCACATTTGGTACACATGCTCCTTAGAAGGCCCAGGCTGACCAACATATACGTTTTGTTTTATTTATTCAGCTACAAGTTGTTTGCAAATGAGGTTATGCAAATTATCAACCACAAGTCCGCTTCAAAGTAGCCCAGACACTTACAACTCGGCATTTTAAGGACTCCTGAGAAAATGTGGAGAGTTTGGTTTCGGTGGCTAAAAACATAACATCACAGTGTCAGTTTAACGTTATCACTGTTGCAGGCGCTGACCAAGCTGTTTTTTATCATGGAAAACAATGGGTAAATTACGCTGACCACTCAGCAACTAAAAGTTGTCAAATGTGTCCCACATAGAGAAACAGTGCTTGAGTCTCCAAAGTGTTCACGTTGATCACAAGGGGTCCTATGATTACGGTCAAGTGGTCATTCCCCCTGGCCTGTTTGACAAAAAAGTCAGATTCTTTTTTTCATAAACCATCAATTCAAATACACAATATTTGGTGCATATGCTCTTTAGATGCTCCTTAGATTAATTGAGTTAAAAATGGTTGAGTTTCATATACAAATAAATATATGCAAATGAGGCTACGTTATCAATAAAATCCCAAATTTGCTTCAGACTGGCCAAGGAACTTTAAAGTTAGCGTGCTAGTGTAGTTTTTCAGAAAATGCTAATTTCTAGTAAAATAAATAAAACAGATATCAGACAATGCTCATTTCTAGTAAAAGAAATGGTAAAACAAAGTTTGTGCTTCAATGAAGAACGCACAAAATCACAAAAGAGTCGTAATAAAATAACATTGTTTGACTAAACGATTCCTATTGCATGCTTATGATCAAGTTAAAATAAACTTGTTCTATGTAGAACATAATATTATGTTTCTCATTGTAGATTTCACAATTATGAATATGACTATTAGCTTATGTCCATTATACAGCCATAATATACCTGTGTTGCAGAGGCTCTCTAGAACAACTGATGAGTATGATGGTAATCTCCGAGTGGGCACCGGTCAGAAACGGGACATGTAGCTGTAGATATGTTTGTGGTGCATGTGTGTGGCTTGCTCTATGGATGCACACTCAACACTACAAACTAAACCACAGTGCTTGTTGGCGCTGCGCTCTGTGTGCATACACAAACATCTTCAAAACAACGTCTATATCAAACATGAGGGGATTCATATTTTGGGTTACAGTAGCAATATCAACGACACACACTTTGCCTTCACCAAGCCATCTTGTAATATATTTGAAAATAAAGGCTTTGCATCTTATTTCAGACACTGTGCAGCTTCATCAGATTCTGCATTGACCTTCTTTTTCCCACTCCTTTACCTTCCACTACTAACGCTGCTGAATATTATATATTTTAGATTTCCAAGTCATGCTTATTCATATTCGTGCATGTGAATTAATTCATGAACAGGTCGAATTCAGCATTTTCATTCATCATTTATGACAATTTCTGCACACTTGTACAACTTCAACATATGCACTGAAGTACAAGAAAGTTGGGGTAAAATATACGAGTGATCTTGAATGTGGTACAATGTGGGTAGATATTGGATGTATTTAGTACCTTTTTTTTAATAATATATTCATGTGTGGTATGTATTATTTGGACTTAACCTTCTAATATGTACGTACACATACTACATGTACGCAACTACTACTTGAGTTTGGATGAAAAGCCCAATGTGCATCTCCATGACCACTGACCTGTACAACCTTGTCCTCACAGTGCACCTCCACCTGGGCACGGCATCGGGGTCGGAGGTCAATCTCCGCCAGCGGCTCTAGTTTCCCGTACTTTGTCACTAGGCAGTGGTATCTGGGGTGAAGAGAGTATCAGTTCATTATACACCGTCAACATACAGAGATGAAATGTACAAGACTGGGCAGCCATCATAGGGTAAAGCAAATTGATGTTGAACTAATTTTCTTCTTTTTTTTTTTTTAGACATGAACGACAGTTGGACTAGTTGATCCTTGAGAACATTGAGGTGGAAAACTCTCCTACCAGAATTGATGGGCCGCAGCCTAATCATTTAGTTGTAATATTTCATATAGAGGACCAATTGTGCCATGGAAAAAACGCTGTTTGCACAATACGTTTCTTGACTTACTACTTTAATAACCACTAACTACGTTGGGTATTCTAATAACCTTGTTTGATATCCTTTAATTGACATTAATGCATGCATGGTCGAATAGCCTATTAGTTCAGTTTAAATATTGACTCAATTCATTGAACACAGAAAGGAAATCCTGTGGAGGAAGTATGATAATGGTGGTACACTAGTACACACTTTGCATTGTCAAGGATTACCTCCACGTTTTCCCTATGTCATGCACATTATTTTGAATACAACTTAAATTTCAAATTTAGTTTGTCTGTGTTCATTTAATAATTACTAATATTTTGACATGACTCTTTTACTCTTACACTTTTACTTTACCCAAAAGCCTTTGCTCATTGCTCATCTTTTAGAAGAAAAGATGAGGCAAAGTGAAATGTTAATGAGGAAAGTTCTTGTTGAAGATGCTAGTTATCAGATACAAACGGGACGGGACAGCTCAGTCTCAGGGAGTCACTCAGCTGTGGCGGGTGAACACAATGGGAAGCAATTGTAAATACTCCATCGTGTCTATTGTGTTCTCTCCACAGTGAGCATGGGTCCAGGGTATGAGACCGCCCATCACCTAAAGCACTAGTCATGAAACATTGAGTGAACCATGGGTTTGACAGCTGACCGTGGTGGGGCTGTGACAGGCAGTGTGTGTACCGTGGTGGGGCTGTGACAGGCAGTGTGTGTACCGTGGTGGGGCTGTGACAGGCAGTGTGTGTACCGTGGTGGGGCTGTGACAGTGTGTGTACCGTGGTGGGGCTGTGACAGTGTGTGTACCGTGGCTGGGCTGTGACAGTGTGTGTACCGTGGTGGGGCTGTGACAGTGTGTGTACCGTGGTGGGGCTGTGACAGTGTGTGTACCGTGGTGGGGCTGTGACAGTGTGTGTACCGTGGTGGGGCTGTGACAGGCAGTGTGTGTACCGTGGTGGGGCTGTGACAGTGTGTGTACCGTGGTGGGGCTGTGACAGTGTGTGTACCGTGGCTGGGCTGTGACAGTGTGTGTACCTGTAAGGGAGCTCCTCCTCTGGGTACCCCAGGTGGTAACGGATGAAGAAGCGCTCGGCGTCTTCTCGCTCACCCGCGCTCACCGCACTGCCATTCAGAGAGGAGATGGACGGAAGCCTGTTGAGAGTGAGAGTGAATGAATGAATGATTCATTGACTGATTAAACAACATTAGTATTTCAATAACGTTGACATTGTTGGCATTTCTTTTCAGGAATACGACCTGGCGACAAGAAATAAATGCACGATGTGACGATGTCGGTATGCCTCAGAAACTAGACCTATAAAAGGTAAATGTACAGTAACTGTCAAGTTCAAACCCAATATTAGTTTTGACCAAGACTCCTGGGCCACGAGAGGACGACAACAACACCAGCACATCAGAGACTCAGGGTGCTTCACACTCCGTTGGTCCACATTGAGATGAAGGCCCCACCAGGGCATGATGGTGTGCATGTGGAAAAGTATACGATGATGTAGTGTGTTAAGATGTGTTCAAAACACTGAATGATTGTACAGACAACACATTGTTTCCATTATAGGTATCGACAATAAGATAACATATAAATAATGATCGCTTCCAGCTTCATCCTTTGAAGCTTGAAAATCCAAAAAGGTTATAACAGGAAAAAAAACTGCATGTTCACACATAAACTCCATTGACACCCAAGCCATGAAGAGAAGGGTTAGGGTTACTACCAAGTTGTGTATCCGCTTTCTGACCATGTTTGAAAGTGTTGTAGTTATCCTGTCCTTAGGGGGCACTCACTGGGCGACCATGAGGCTGCGTCTCTCTGTGTTGGTGTAGGTCTGCAGTAGGGGGATGCCCTGCAGCCGCACCTCCTCCAGCTTAGGGAAGAAGTTCAGCTTCTCGATGTCCTCCCATCGGTTCAGACCTGGAGGAACATGTGTAGGTAACAAACACCTCGCTAAAGCTAGGAAATTAACTGATCCCTCGTAAATATTATGCTGTTTCTTAGCATGCATGATGTATTGCTAATGCCTTTTCATAGATTGTGAATATTAATACAATGATAAAATTTACTTTTAGCGTGAGACATTTTCTGAGAATTGGACAGTGATTCTCCTCATCAAATGTAATACTTTTACCACAGTTTTCCATGTACATAAACGTATATGCTTATTGAAGTACAGTACAGCATACTATTGTATGTACTGAGCCCAATTTGAAGTCTCACAATAATCACAATAATCATGTGCAGTTTGTGTTTGTGGTGATACAAGCTCCATAATTATAGACGTAGATGTTTTTATTCCAAAATCCATAATTTTCTGGTGCACCTGCACTACATGATTTAAAAATAGCGGTAGCAATTCAGTGACATTCATTACTATATCACAATAAGTGTTTACTATTCCCATATACACACTGTCACCAAGAAGTAATCCAACCAGAGTAAACCAATAAAAGGGTTGTTGCACGTTAACTTTGACTGTTTGAATGGGATTCTGATGGTGATGGTACGTACACATGACTTCCATCAATGAAGCCAGACTAGCCACTTCTGGGATCTGCACATATTCCATACATTAGAAAATGAATGTTACGTTTGTACCACAAACAAGTACTGAAATTCAATTTATACCATGCTAAGAGAGCCCTTTGAACACTTTGAGGACTCATCTAAGCTTCCATTCAGACCAAGTGTAGCCTTATTCATTCCGCTAGCATGCAGCCTAATTTAATCCTCAACAGGCTCAATCTATGACTACTTTACACATGTCTGTGTGAGTTCATCCAATTTAAAAGGCCACTTTAATCAAGGACTAGCTTTTAAGCCCCTTTGAAACCTACCCTTACCATCAGGAATTCCATGTTGTTCTTTTTAATGCAATTAAATGCTTATCCCAATTTCAGTTGCAACACAAGCCAATATAAAGGTCCTAAACCATACAATAAGCAACAGCAAACCTCAGGGCTCAAATACACATCTCTCCTGACCTGAGTTGTGCAGGTTGATACTGCGTAGGTTGGGGAAGAGGCACTCCAGGATGCCTCCACTGTCCTGTATGGAGGCCAGGTTATTGTTGGCCATCACCAGGGTGTCCAGGCTGGGGAACATGGAGCCAAACTTGCGTACCTCCTCCCAGTCCTGGAGGCTGTTGTCAGTGATGTGCAGCAGCCGCAGCGTAGGGCAGGGCGAGGCCGCGGCCGGCACACTGTCGTACTTATTGCGGCACAGGAACAGCTCCTCAAGCCTAGCAGAGGAAACCCATTTAGGATGATTGCATATATTAGAATGTGGCGCCCCCTAGAGTCGAGTTAACACATATTGAGAGACAGAACAAGACCACAACAGTTAGATCAGCATAACATAAAAACTGATGAAAATGGCCAACTCTTTTGCCATAGCTCTGCAAATGGCAAAAGAGCCATTTGCAAATCTACTTGTGCTTTCACTCACTCTTGAAATGATGGGATAATATTAGTGAAAGAGGAGAAACCCACCTCATCCAAAAGTCATTCCATTTCTAAATATACATTGTATACAATATACACATATGTTTTTTGTTTTGTATGCCTTAGAACCAATCTCAGAGAGCCCATGCTCTGTCTTTACGCTGGTGAGTAGATCTTACGCGGGCATGTCCCGTGTGAGGGTGAAGACCGTGTCCCAGGACACCTGTGTGTTGTTGAGGACCAGACGTCGCACGCCAGAGAAGGCTTCTCCGCGGCCGAGCCCCGGTGCTACGCCCGCCAGCGGGTTGAAGCTCAGGTTCAGGAAGTCCAAGTTGGGGATGTTGGAGACAATCTTACTTATCTGGAGACACACCACAGATATTCCAGGGAGTGGGAGGGGGGGGGGGGGGGGCAAAGCCAGCGCCACTAATATACTAGGTTGAGAAAGTCCTGGCATGCAGGGAACTCAACTGAGTGAATTGCACTTGGTCAGGCCTCTGTGTAAAAGTGATCTCAACGGGGCTTACCTGATTAAATAAAAAGGTCAAAAACATTTTGTTGTGTTGAGGGTAAAGTGTGTAGTTACCTCTCTCCAGTCCTGGAGCGTGTTATGAGACAGGTCCAGCTCAATGACGTGGGCACAGAACGCTGCAATCTCCCCCTGGTCCCCGGCCCGGGAGATCCCACTGCCATTCAAAACTAGTACACTGGGCAGGTTCAGCCGGTCTGCCAGGTAACAAGCCACATTTACTTCAGCCTGTGTGTGTGCATAGCTTTTTCAGTTATTTATCGATAGACTGGAACGATAAAGATAAACAGGAAAGATTTAAGCATTTACATTGTCTTTGCCAGGGATGCCATTGGGCAAAAATAAAAAAAACAACACTCAGGAACAGGAAAGAAAGTTAAAGAATTTGGGAAACATGTTTATCATAAAACCACCAAAAATATGATCCTACAAGCATTTTATAACGCTCACAATGCACAAGACATCTGGGAAACAGGGTGTCAAAGTCCTCCTCTGGACCGAGAGTTTGGCTCCCATGTTTGGTTCTTGAAAAAACATTAAACACTTCTAGACTACAGAAGAAAAATTAACAATGGGTAGAAAACCGTAATATCAGTGATTGAAGTTTTTCTCTCTCTGTTCTGCTACATTTAGCTTCTGCTTTTCAATGAGACTGAAACTCAACTGAACTAAGTTGAAGAGATTGAACAAAGGTTACAAATGGTTCTACAAACGTCGACTGAAGGAATTAAATGGAACACTCGCCGTTTCTATTTTTAAATGTGCAGGCCTTTTGTAGGCCTACTGGCAGTGTGACATTAAGAACATTCAAACAACAGGGGCCAGGGCCCATTAGAGTTCAGAGCAGGCCCTGTTTCCCACCTCTCATGGGGGAGCCCTGGGGGCCCACCGTCGGCACCACCACCACCCCCATGCCGGGCCCCCGGCGGTAGGGGAAGTTCTCCGGGCTGTACTTCTCGCTGATGGCCTCCATGAAGGTACGGCCTCTCTCGTGGTCTGCGGCCGTGGCTCCCTGGTCCCACATGGCAGCTTCTCCCTGGTCTGGGGAGCAACACGGGACAGCCATGTCGGAGGCGTGGGTCTCAAACATGGCTGTGGCTCCATCTGGGGGCCCAGGAGTGGAGGGTTTAGAGAAACACTAAAACATTGGAAAAACAGTGCTCTTTAATGCCCTCATTCCATGACAAGGGATGTGGTGGAAAACAACCACAACCAGTACACAATATTTTGAGAATAAATAAAATGATGGTTTTCATTATAATTGGTTGTAAAAAATTTGCTTTTTGGCACCGTGTCCATAATAAGACATGATATAAAGGAAGATAATGTCTGTATTGCATGGTGTGCTTGTTCGGGGAGAATCCTTTAAAGGAGTTGCTCAATAATTATCAGCAAGAACATATCTGGATATGTCAACAGCAGAGCAGAGAGGCCACATTAACAAAGTTCAACTTAACTACTGCCGGTGTGACTTACAATAGGGCACAATAGGGCACAATTGTAAAGCATGTTGTTAATTTCTGCCTCTCAGTTTCCTATCTTGTCCAACTTCACAGAACTGTGCGTCAGTAAGTGTGATGAAAGTAATGAGTGTGAGTCACTTCTGGAGTCCCTGGGTGGAACAAGCTGTAACCTCTGTTGTGAGGCAGCACCAATGATTTAGTTGTTTAACTGAAATATCTAAGGGCTCATATTACCATATACAATTTAAGATACAGTCAAAATATGAACACCATGTTATATTCCACCAAATATAACAAACAAATAAAAATGGCATAATTCATTTCAATGATCCTTTCGAATTAATCTCAAGACAGATGAAAGCCTCCATTGTAAGTTATTGTAGTCAGTAAAGAATTATTAGTAGAATTCCAAAGAGTGATCTAGTATTAGATCCAAACAGCCAACTATCAGGAAGTACCAGACACTGATCCTCAAGCTGCTAGTTCTTGTATGTAGGCCAACAGCTCATTCAGAACCTCACCTGCAGAGGCCAACAGCTCATTCAGAACCTCACCTGCAGAGGCCAGCAGCTCATTCAGAACCTCACCTGCAGAGGCCAGAAGCTCATTCAGAACCTCACCTGCAGAGGCCAGCAGCTCATTCAGAACCTCACCTGCAGAGGCCAGAAGCTCATTCAGAACCTCACCTGCAGAGGCCAGCAGCTCATTCAGAACCTCACCTGCAGAGGCCAGCAGCTCATTCAGAACCTCACCTGCAGAGGCCAGCAGCTCATTCAGACCCTCACCTGCAGAGGCCAGCAGCTCATTCAGAACCTCACCTGCAGAGGCCAGCAGCTCAACCTGCCCACTGTCACTGCTCACGGTCCGCTTGCGCTTCTGCACAGAAGGCCTGTGTGAGGAACATTCATTTCCTTAGATATCCACACATACATCAACTCATAGATGCAGCCATTATATTGAAATGTGAATGAGCAGACTTGAAAGAAGAGGTTTGGGGGTAGAGATAATCCTAATATGGAACAGATATGCACACAATAACAACAACAACAACAACACAACTGAAGATCTAGTCACATGACTATGGAACACACATGCCCAACAATAATACAACTGTAACAGACAAACTCACACATTGATTACAACAATAACAAAAGTGTACAACTAGTCGCATGGCTATAGAAAAAAGACACTAACAAACAATACAAAACAACAATAATACAACTGCAGAACTATAGTCACATTACTATAGTTTAATGTATTCTTACTCCAGCGTGGCTGTTTGGTGAAGACAAGGTCTCCAGAAAATGTGCTCCCCCCTGTGGTAGGCCGTTAGTCTCAGGACAGGCGATAGGATGAGGAAAAGCAAAGCGGCTTCCAGTGAACACCTATACTCAGCACATGGCACTGTAACGTGAACAGGTTCAAAGGTCAAACATTTGACATTTACACAAACTTCTAAAATTGATCTGATTGATTCTACAATGACTCCAGGAATTCTTTCACATTGTTGTTATATTCTTTTATTTCTGTAGCCGTATTATGTAATCCCATTAGACTGGCTGACTTGTACAATTATTGTTCTTAGTAGGAAGCAAGTTACAGTAAAATATGATTTGAATTTAAAATGTCTAACATCGTTTTAACACATACCATTTGAATCATTTTCGCCTGGTACACAAAAACTAGCAAAAAAGGCTATTGATGAATCTTACATTTACTGGAACAATCCATTGAACCATACATTTTGCACCACTAAGCCTTTCTTGTTATTTATTTACTGTGGACCCTAAATTTCAAGTGACTGCCACAGATACCCGAAATAACCCCTTAGATTAGGCCTATGTATTCCAGGTGTAGCTATAGCTTTAATGTAACGTCCTTCCTAATATAATGACATTTCATTGTCATCTAATGAGGTAGCCTGCAAGTCTATGGCTATAACATTGAAAAGATAATGACTTATCTTAAAGCAATTACGTGCCGCCGACTAGAGGGAACACACCGAGCGATCGCGTTGTAGTGTAGCAGACTCGTAGCCTAAATGTGGATGTTGACAACAAGACCACAGCAGTACGGCTCTACTCCATCTCTAGATGACCCCGCAGCATCTCGGATAAAGCACGCGATTGGAAGATAACACCATCACCAATATATGTTATAACCTCTAAAGCCTCTGACAAATACACCAACAAGAGAATTGCTATGTGCTGCTTACGCAGCGGTTTGTCAGGCAATTCCGTTAACATACCTTTGACTTCCACTTTGAATTATTCTTGTTGATAACAAACCAACTGAATTAGTGTTCGATCCCATCCCGGAAGTGACGTCAAATGCTTTTAAAGAAGGTTTTTGTTCTAACTATAAGTCATATTTCAGACAGCCTGCATTCTATTGTCTTAGTCTTAATGGAAATGTAATACTTGTGTTTTAAATACTATTTATCATAAATAGATAAATGGATACGTTCAGATGATAAGCGGGCAATACGATTGGCAAATTAATGATTGAAAATGACCTGAGAAAATCATACAATAAACACTATATTAATATTTGAAAAAATTCCACCACAGATGTACCATACATGCTTATGGTTGTGGTTCCAAGCAAAAATCAAATGCGCGCGCGCGCGCGTGTGTGCGTGCGTGTACACGTGTATTTAACAAGCCTAAAAAAAAATATAACAATCTCATTGTTATTATATGCAAATTGTGGAGGAATCAATTCATACTTCGATATTTTAACACATATATTCAGAAAAGACACCCCCATTTCAACGATCCCAGATAAGCATATACATTCACATTTACATTTAGGGCATTTAGCAGACGGTTTTGGCCTCCGACCTTTCTCTCCTGTTAGTGATGGAGGTACCAGTCGAGCAGGGGCGTGGGGTTTGACTAACGCTTGGAGGTAGGTAGGGGCAGTTCAGGGACAGTATACATTTCATATTCCAAATGTCCCTGGTTCATCAAATCATTCAGTCTAATTGTACTGTGGGTATTATAGCAAAACATTATTTTGAAATGTGGTGTGTGTGTGTGTGTGTGTGTGTGTGTGTGTGTATGGTCGACGACTGGGTTAGGCAGTCTTACCTGGCCTGAGCAAGACTGATTAGTCTGTGGAGCTAGGTGAGGCTGCACACCTGTTTTGCATTGAACAATCAATGTGCACGGTTAGACCAGCCGTCTCCACACACTTGATGAATATCGTACATGGCCGCATGTAACACCTGCTCTGTGAATCATTTATCCTCCAAACTCTACAATAAACCAGTGTTCTCTTTGGTTGCATTCAGATTTGAACCAGGGAACTCCTGCTCATCAATCTTGTGCCCTACCATTACATGTACTTGTAAAGTGACTTGCAAAGACCAGGCAATATTTTGAGAAGGAGTCTTCCATACTTGGAGGAACTAGTGAGCTATTGGAATATTGCAGTGTGCCATAGAAGCAAGCTTACTGGAAGGTAACTTCTCAAAATCATTAATCGACATTTCTAACAACTTCTGTTGAGGTCAGACTTTAACCAACAACCTCACGGTCATCTTCCCCATGCTCTACTACTGCACCACATTGACTTATGACAAGTCAAGGGCAGATGAGACTATATTTGGACTTTCCTATGTAGAGGAAATGGTGAATTTGGTAGGTATGGTAAAATGACTTTGGTATGCATCCAAAACTGTTACCAGAAGTGTTGGAGCTATTTATTTATTTGTAGTATTTAGTGCTGTTTAGTTTATTATTTTGTTTAGTGAGTATTTAGTTTTGGTTATTCTCAGTCAATTTGCTTGATTTCATTATGATTAGATTTCTATTAGTATTCTAGTTTATTATTTGTTTACTTTAGGTGTTTCTTGTTTATTGTTTGTGTTTTGTTTCATTTGGGCACGGTAGGGGGGCACCTGAAGTTATATAGGTAGGCTGTCGGTAAGGGACCAGCATGCACCTGGGTGGGCAAATGGTTTTTTACCGGAGCGGGAGAGGCACAGGAATTTTCTTTGTTCTTTGTTTGCTCGCTGTTTGGTTAAATAAACCACTCTTTTTGTTGAAACTGGACATTTGTTTGGACATCATGTTTTTCCCATCCGCGTACACCACAACCCATGGTGCAACAGTGGCCCTTTGATTAGTATAATTTGAAGTTTGATTTGATACGTTTATTTGTTTGACAAT
>OMKI01022560.1:0-14884 GCA_900302315.1 Phycis blennoides | reverse complement strand
TTTATCTTCTGTTCATTCACTTTGCATTTTGTTTATTGATGAAAATAAACTATTAACATTTCTATTTGTGAAAGCAATCTTAGTTTACAGCATTTTTTCACACCTGCCTAAAACTTTTGCACAGTACATATACATACACACACACACACACACACACACACACACACACACACACACACACACACACACACACACACCTATATCTACTGTATATAGATAGATAGATATCTACATCTATGTATGCATATGTGTTGAAAAAGTGGAACACTCGAAATAAAACTTTTATGTTTTTCAATTAATATTGACGCATTTACTCGGTCAGCAATTTTCTGCCAAGCCTGCTCGCGTTCTTTTGCGGCAGCTACTGTGTTGCTTTTTTTCTTAAATGTCATCTCATCTCATATTTCTAACTCCACTGGGGAGAAATAGGAGGATCGAGCCTTTTTTTCTCCTGCTGCCATTGGTGGAATCGTATTCTCGGTGTTCCATTGATGCAGGCTTTATACTCTCCTCATGCACGAGCTTTACTCAGGCTGAACATACTTGATTGAACTTATTGTTATCCCCTGTTCTGAAACCCAAAACTCAGAGTTTGACAGCCCAGAGTTACTCAAGCCAGTGTTCAGGCTTTGACTACAAACTGAGAGTTTGCTAAACCCGCTTTCTGAAACAGGCCCCTGGCCTGTGGAGTGTGGTGTTGTGGAGGCGTGGCCTGTGGAGTGTGGTGTTGTGGAGGCGTGGCCTGTGGAGTGTGGTGTTGTGGAGGCGTGGCCTGTGGAGTGTGGTGTTGTGGAGGCGGGGCCTGTGGAGTGTGGTGTTGTGGAGGCGTGGCCTGGAGCAGCCTGGACACTGGGCCTCACCCTCCTCGCTGCTGGTCAGCACCAGCGCCTGCAGGATGTCCGAGAGGGAGACGATGCCCTTCACCACCTCGTTCTCATCCACCACCACCAGCCTGTGCACCTGAGAACCACAGAGCAGCAGTCAGTCCCAGCTTCCCCCAGGGGGGTCCCGCGTGACCGCCGCCTGGCCGGCCGGCTCACCTCAGCCTCCACCAGCCGGTTGATGATGGCCTGCAGCGTCTCGTGGCGGTGGCAGGTCAGGACGCCCTCAAAGTACTGCGAGCGGTGCTGCAGGGCCTTGGTCACCGTCACGTCCAGGTTGTTGTACGTCTTCTCGGCTGCCAGATTCTGGGGGCAAATGGCCACACTGAGAGCATGTCCCCGCAGCTCGCCACAGATCACTCATTACAGCTTCAGGAGTTAAATAATCTACAGTAATAATACCGTTTTGTAGATTATTAGGAGGGATATCAAAACAATAATGGTTCATCTTTGAAGCTTTCCAGGAAACATTCAGCCAGACTGAGGTAGAATGACTGATGTGAACCTCTTCAGCCAGCAGCAGTGGCCCTTCCTGGCCATGGGGAAGTCAGTGACTTACAGTAACACACCATCGGAAATCATGACAGAAAGCCCTTGTAATATCCTGTCCTGCATTTCGAAATACACAAAGCAATGATTTTCCTTGCATCTAGTTTATCTCACTTCACACACAACTACAGCAGCGGCTGTTCATCATGCAGGGGAAACCCGACATCGTGGAATACTTACTATGACGTCGAATTTAGAGTAAATGTCGACCACGCGCCCTGCAGACAAGAACACACGTCAGCGTCAGAAACACCAGCCGAGCGGCACCATGCGGGGGTCCAGGGCACCGTGCGGGGGTCCAGGACCCCGCGCCAGCCCGGGACCTCCATTACCTTTGTCGTCCACAACAGGGAGAGCCGACACCCGCTGCTCTACGAAGATGCCCAGGGCCGTGTAGAGGGGCGTGTCCGCACGCACCACCGCGATGTTCTGGAATGTTCCGATGTGAAGTTCCTCTAAGGTTTTGTCTAAGAAAGCTGGTATGGGCATCTCCGATATCTAGCAGGCATAAGATGGAGACGGCATGTATTAAACATTATAAATGCATGAGGAGTTCTGCCCCCCAAAAAAGCCAAATATCCAGTGACAGATCCCAACATCATTACTGTTATGAATCAAACCCTGAGATACTAAGAAATGCCATCTACCGAGCTAGACATGGCTGTGAAAACACTTACAAAAAGCTTGAGGAACTTCAGGATCCTCTTGTGAGTGAGAATATAAAGTGTATTCCCTGTCAAAGGGTCGATGACCGGCAGCCTGTGGATTTTGTTCTTCAGCAGAGATGAAACTGCATCATACAAGCTGGGAGAGAAGAGAGGACTTTAAAACACAGTAAAGGTCACACGTGGGAAATGGATGGCGAATAGATCCAAGGACATAAATACCTAGCATTCGGAGGTATGCTGACAAGGGGTTTGAAAGAGTCTTGGAGATACAGTTCTGTAATTGCAGAGTAAAACCTGATCGTATGCCCACAAAGAGACTGAACGCTGGATATGAACAGTTTGAGTAAAACATTTACCTCTCCAGGTCTCAATCTTGTGCTCTTCCAGCTCATATATCTGGACCTTAACAGCAACAACAGGGTACATGTACTGTTCATAACTGCATCATTAGTAAAACATTCAAAACAAACCATGGTGGTCGTCTTACCAAAGGAGACTTGTAGTAGCGATGCAGTATGTTGATGAAGTCTGTGATGGTGAGCATACCTGCATGGCAATTTGTACCGTTAGCCTGAATGTATGGTGTTTAGTTTAGTTTCAGTGTGTATGATTGTGCCCCTCCCAGTTCATAGGCAGGAGCCTTCAGAACTCAAACAGAGTTGTGTCCACTATAACCAGCTGAGCAGCCCAGTGACGCCAAACTGCAGAGCTCAGGGGCCCTGCGGGGGGGGGGGAGTGTGGCTAGGGAGATTCTCAGAAACAAAGAGAGGTACGTGATGCCCAGCAGTTCTTACTTGGAGAATAGATTCAGGTTTAGATCAGTTATCGGAAGTGATTTTATTTGATAACATTATTGAAATCACTATCACTGCAGCATATGTCCAGCTCATTTTTAAGCTACAAGCTAGTTGAAGCACTCATTACACGTAACTTTAAGTAGAGCATATATTATTTTGTATTAGATATGAAGTATTCAGCAAGCAGGCATCAGTTTGGCGGTAGTGTCAACCAAATGAACACCATGTTTGGCCCAACAGACAGACTGGGATTCAAAACATAATACAAGATAATCAGAAGATCTTATGTTGCAGACTTTTGCAGATTTGTGCAATCAGGGTGGAGCAAGCTTACTCATTAATGGAGAAAAATGTTCAGTTGGGTTAGACACATCAATAATTGACTACAAATGAGTCAACCAAATCGGATGCGTTTTTCCCGCAGGACATAAAAAGTTTAAAAACTCCTTACCCACAAAGCACTGCTTCTTGCTGTCCCACAGAGGGGCCGCTCTCACACCGTTTGAAACAAGTGCAAAAAAGGCCTTCTTGACCTGAAACAAATAGACTGACATGATCTACCCAGCTGGAAGCAGGAGGCAAACACCAGAGATTCGGGGATCACTCACTTGAAGCGACGTGTCGAACACCACCAGTTTGGAGCTGGTGGGCACCAGGTCGTAACACCGGTGAGCCTTCATGAAGCGCGTATACACGTTGTGCTCTGGGTCTTTACCAAAGAAGCAGAGAACCTGACAGTCATGACATCAACATTGTACCAACACCTTAAGAACAACCTGGAGGTGAAGTCAAAATCATACCATCACCAACTTGCTCTTTTCTGCTGTCCAGATCATCGAGAGGAGCTGGAATCTAAAAGGATAAACGAGCCTATGTTAGGAACGATGATACATTGTCAATGTATGCCATATACATTGTATACACGTATACAATGACAGCCATAACTCATCACACACTATACGTGTGACATAGTGCGCATCAACAGACATCCTAAGTGATCATCAGTAAAGCATCAGCAGGCGGTCTGTCCTCGGCGCGGTATCTGCTTCTTCTCCGTGAACCATTAAAAGTCCCGTCTTTGGTCGCGCGTTTACTCTTTACCCTTAACCATGTGTAGTGTCTATTGGAGAGACTACAGCCGGCAGGTTAGTCTGAGGTTATGTTGGGTCTCCTCAGGAGTCTAGCGGCCCGCCAGGTTTCTGCTCATTATCATGACACTACCATCAAGCTAAGCTAAATCATGCTGGGGACTCACACACTCCATGTTCCCTCCAGCGCCTTGGCTTCTAGAATTGACTTGGTCCCAATTCACTTCAACGTAGTACCGCAAAACCTCTTGATGGTCTTAGAAGTGTTTTCAACAAACTTAACTCTTTAGCTAGGCTTCGGCCAACATGGACGCACTGACGTACACACCAGGACGCGCTGCACGTACACAGCAGGACCCAGCCAATAGGAACGCAGCACAGTCACGTTACGTCATCGTGTTGATCAGAGCCCCGTGGAGCACTGGGCGGAGCTTCTGGGGCTACTGGTCTCTCTGAAGACATCAGGGGATATTTCGAGACACTGGCTGTGTTAAAAACATTTATGAAGTTGTCTGTCATGGATATTCATACGGTTGAATATATTTTGCCCATACCAGCATAAACAAATACATCAAATCAAATCAAAACAAATAAATAAATAATTGCAAATGACACATCAAAGGAGTAAAGGATTTATTTATATACAAAACTGTTTACAGCAAGTGTTCTGAATGACCATTGCCCCCACCTGAGAACATTGATGCCACGTTACACAACACCATTCTGAAGGGTCGGGAAAGCACCTTGAATCATACTTAAAGGGAGGCAGGTGGGAAACATCCTCATGAGACCATCCTGATGTTCACACATGGGAGCTTGTGAGATTGGGACCGTCTCACGAGGCCAAGTGGGAAAGGTGTATGAACTTTAAGGCACAAGACACAGCATCACCAGCTTCTCTTCCACACTGTCCTCAACCAACTACTCCGAGAAGCACTCAGAAAAATTACAAATAAATGCCAAAGCAACAATTAGCCACTACGGGTAGAACACTATAATAATGTAAAGAAGAAAAAAAAAAAACACAGCCACTTTTCTTTGTAAGGCTAGTGTGACTTTGAAACACAGGCTATAGAAGGCCTCATGTGTTGGATAGTGTTCATTAAATGTTGCATCTACAAATGAAATGGACATAATGGTACTACGGCCATTTTGTTATGCGTGCCCACTATGCATTTTAAACCAGCTCAAACTTATAAAAGTTTGAGTATTTCCATAAATTCACTTTAAGAGCCACTGTTAAAAAGCTATTCAAAATAAATCTGCTACAACAAATTTCATAATGTTGTTATGCATATAACCAACTAAACATATTGAGGGGAAAAGCAAACCAGCATCATTCAAATATACCCCAAACTATTATACCAGCTTCTAAGATTCTACTTCTATAGACACAACTTGTAAACATCACTGATCTTACCAATGCTGTAATCAGGAGGTTATCCACCATTATGGTCTACCAAGAAGAGAAGATTATTGTAGAAAATGGAGGGGCATCCAATCAAAAATCAAACTAGGAATATAGAAAGAAGACTTCTGTCATTAACACGCATTTTACAATTTAGTCTAAAGGCACCCAACATTTAATCTTTTAAATGTACAGTGAAAAATGATTGACATTAAAGTGAACTTTCCGTTCTTTAATTAACCTTATTCCAATTTAGAGTTGCATTCCAAAACCTCATTTGTAGCACTTTGAACTGTAACAGTTGTTTGCCAATGCTGGAAAATGATTTATAGTTTTGGGAGTTCAGGATAATATATGTTCCCCAGAACCATCCATCCATCCATTATGGTTTTACTACTTCACTTAATTACTTAACCTATGCCAAGAAGATCTGCAAATTCAAAAACATTCAGTTTGTTTTTGTACTATTTTTTCCAAGAATTGGGCACATACATTTGGCAATATCTTGTCTTACATACATTTGGATAAAGCCCAAAGTTTATAGAACATCACCTATATAAAAAAAAAATGAAAATATAGAAATCCTTAATGAAGGAAAACACTTTGAATGAATCAAAAACAATATTTTTCATCTTGCTCATAGAAATCTTTCCCTATAGTTACAATTGCTGAGCTCCTGGTCAGTTGAGGGAGCCCCGGCTGCCGTGACAACGTGTCGGGATGAAGCCTGCAGGAGACACGGCTTTCAGACCCCTGACACCAGCCAGGGGCCGCCTGTCCTCAGCAGAGTGAGCCTCCTGGTGGTCAGGAGACGCCTCACATCACAGCACACTTCTTCTCCTCTGGAGGCATGTTGCCATCCGCCTTCTCCATCTCCAGAATGATCCTCTTGAAAACCTCCACTGCGGTCTACGTTGGCAACACAGTTCAGGGCTCGGGTCACACAAGGAAATGCAGCCATGTCCCGATTCAGTGTTGGGTCGTCAACAATGGTGTTAATAACTACTACAATTACAACTCTTAACTCTGAAGACCAATACAATTCAATTAAATTTGCATAGCCCTTAATCACAGTTCCAGTCCCAAAGGGCTAAAGAGGCCATCTATTTATGACACCCCCCCAAACCCTAGCCCCCCACAGGGCAAGAAAAAAATCCCTCCTCCCAGGGATGTTTATAAGTGCAACAGCACATCTTAGAATGTTGGAATTTAGTCTTCTCTTTCAGACACTGAGCATTGAGTGAGGTCTAGTGCTTCTTGGCCAGAGAGCAACCCTACAACAGTATGACACGCGGTGAACCACAATCCCCCAATAGGCCACACACCTCATACATTGTCCCCATCCAGTTTTAGTCCCAAGTCTCAGGCAGAGCACAGCATGTTTCTCAAATATGAGGATGTAACTCACTGTAAACCATGGCATGCCATCAGGGCCCACATGCTCCTTCTGGGTCTGATTGACAGTGGCTCTCTATTATTGCATATGCTGTACATAAGGCTGTCTCCCATTAGATCCATTTAAGCCACACCATTGTTGCAGAGCACCCACAATGCTGACTAAAACGAAAGGCTCAAACGCTACAACTCTCCCCAAACAAGACAGGTGAGACTGGTTGTGATGGTGGTACCTCGTTCTCCTTGGCTGAGGACTCCATGAACGCGGCCCCCCATGAGTCGGCCAGCTTCTTGCCTTCCTCCGGCTTGATCACTCTGCAGATAACAGACCAGATCACTGGAGTTGAGTACATGTCATCATGTAGCTGCTCTGCATTGAACAGTTCCTGTCGAGTATGTTTTAAAAAGAATTCAAATGGCAAAAAAACTTCTGAAATGAAAATTCTGAACGGGAAAATCCACATTGTCCTGTTGATTGACTAAACGTCAAATGTAAAATGATCTTCATCGTACTTTTAAAGCATTTAATTGGAAGCAAAACAACCCTCCTCCAGCAGTCTTGGTCAGCAGTGTGTTACCTTTCCATGTGCAGATCTTTTTTGTTTCCTACGAGTACGGTAGGAACCCTAAAATTAAAAAAATATCAATCATATATAAAAAAAAAAGAATTGTAAAAGCAAAAAGACATTACTCACTAAATGCTTTGATGAACCAAGTAGACTTACTGTATCTTTCCAACCATATCTAGTAACTTGTCATGTAGAGCCTGCACAACTTCAAAACTGAAAAGATTAAGATTGAAACATGATATAATGAATATGCATCAATAACATGGCCCATTACCACCCCCAATAAAAAGAATATAAATATGGACAGTGTGTTTTCACTGGCCACGCCCCTCATTAAGAGGTTCTGTACAACACGTACGTGAACCCACCTTTTCATTGAGGTCACTGCGTAGACGAGAACATAGCCATGGATGTCCATGGAGTGGGACTGGGGGAAAATGGAATACTCATCCTGAATCAAAAGAGAATGACCGCTATTATAATATATCACACAAACAACATGGCCCACAGCAGAATTCAGATTATGTTTACTTTTATGCCTTTATCAACATATCTGGAATTCTACCCTTTTGTTGTGGGTCATTAAATGTATGCCTTAACAAAAATAGAGGTAATCGCAATGTATTTTCATCCAAAAGACTGCAAAATCTTACTTGTCCAGCTGTATCAACCAGCTGAAGATTGAAGTCTTGGCAATTGACAGAAACCATTTTGTTGAAGGCTGAGAGATAATACCATTGTTAAACATAATGTTTAAAAAATGATCCATGTGTTGCAACAGCTTATAAACGACTACTTACTGTTTTCGATAGTGGGGTCATAGGAGTCAACGAATTGTCCTTCCACAAACTGTATTGTGAGAGATGATTTACCTGTGCAGGGAGAAAAGACATGTACAACACTGTCTGCAACAGGTATTTAATGCCATTTATAATCGTGATTAACTGTAGATAGTCACTTCTAGAATAAATAGTTGACATCAAGGTTGTAGAGTACGTAAGAGAGACAGCTTGTTGGATGATCAGATAAGGCCAGCACAAGTAAACACAGGCTAGCCTGTAGCTAGCCTGTAGCTAGCCTGACTCGTGTCGTTACTGGTTAGCCAGCTAGCTAGCTAGCATTAGCTCAAGTTAGCCATGCACAATCTGGTGAACACTCACCTACAGATCTGTAACCTATCACAGCAATTTTTCGGTATTTTGGTTGAGGCATTGTGTTTGAAGTTGTTCGTGGGTTTAAAACGTTGTTTTCCACTGGCTTGAGACGCAAAAAAATAACTTTATGGTCACATTCGTCAGACGTCACGTGACAACAACAAACTTTCCAGACGCTGCAGACTTTCCTCCTCCGGGCCTCAGCTCTCAGACCACCGACTCCTGCTGACTTTCCTGCTCGGGGCCTCAGTTCTCATCGACCGCTGACACCAATTATCCTTCTTTCAATATTTGGCATCCGATCACTAGTATGTTTTAATCTATATATCATCAGTTTGGGCAGCTACAGATATGTGTACTGGATGTGCAGACGAAAAAGCTTATTCACCACATTCGCTAAACGGAAGCTGACATACACCGAGGCGCACCGTCGTAAAGCTAACGTACACCGAGGCGCACCGTCGTAAAGCCAGAGCGACGTCAGCAGGACAGAGGTCACCCGTCGTATCTGAACGGTGGTCCAGATTACTTTACTACTAGTGAATCATTTATCCAGAACACCTATTGTTTATGTGTATTAAGTATGGTTACTTTGTGTTTTTCATATGGCTGTGCATTGATATACATCGAGGGCTGTAGACCCCTTTCCTGAGAACGTTTTGGTTAGGAGCAAAACTTGGATTCTGTCGAACCTCTCCTGAATTATAACATGGTTTTTTGGAGATTTTAGAGAATGCCTGACAGACTCCTATGTCATCAGCATCCATATAGCAGCTCTATGGTGTCATTCTTTACCATGTTCACACTCATAACCCAGCAGGACACAACCCTTCCACTCTCACATCTGACTGTAGCTACGGCCAGTGTGGGAGAACCACCTGCTATAATATATTCTAAAGGTACCTGGTCACAGTGTGTCTCGGAGATAAGGCAGACATTTGTAGAGTTCTAGTGTAACATCATGCCCTTGGCATTAGGATATTCAATGATTTGTGGCAAGATTCCAAGTAGGTTCCCCAGTTGAACTTGGTATTACTGTGACATTTATTGATTTGATTGTCTCTCTCATGTTATTGGTATTCATATATTTGTCATTAAACCCGGTATATTTTTCTATAAAGTCGTTGTGTCATGATTTTTGTTATACGGTCAATCTAAGTTGAAAAGTCACGCTAGAACCTGTAACATTGTGGACCGGAACAATAAGTACCATGTCAGCCAACAGCTACCGGGTCATGGTGTCGTCACACGGAAAACCAAAACAAGTAGAGGAAAATGTTAATAGAAACGGAAAGAAAGGTGCCGCCAGGAGAAGGTAATGAATAGGAATCGTGTTGACACGACGATGTCACAGTGTCATCTGCACCACAGTAAATAATGTACATGCGTAGTTTCTGCTGGGTTATATTAGTAGGAGCAGGCTAACCCGATGCTAACTAGAGTTAGCATCACGGGAGGGGGCGGCTGCCATAGCAACCGTCTGAGAAACACTGGTGCTGATGGCTAGCCCAACCACCTAGCTATACGAGACGCTTACTGCTTTCATGACTTTGAAAGTGAACCCAGAACATCGTTGATCATCATTGACCGGAACAGCAGCTGAGAGTCAGCAGTCAGCCATGCGTCGCTGCCCGGTCTCTGGTGAGCTGGAGTAGTCGGAGTGATGGCCGAACACTAGCCTCACATCACCACCGGAGGGACGGGAGACGCTGGACACGTTCACACCAACTGTCAGTCATTCAACGGTCACATTTGCTCAATGTCGGTCCACGACATGTTCTGAAGTGTCTTCACCTCTCGTTATTGGCTCAGCCCAGACTTGTACTGCCCCATCTGAATCAGATTCACCACCCAGCCACCTGCTGCTAACGCCAACATTAGCAGCGGTTAGCCGCTGGTGGCTGGGTGGTGGACCTGACTCTGTTCAGCAGCACAGGGTCCTTTGGTTATATTCGAGTAGTCGTTGGGATAACGGTTTGATCATTCACGTTGTGGTGACAGATTTGCTCCACTATAGATTTGCAAGTAAATCAAGTTTGCTAGCTAACGTTGTTTAGCATCCTTGATGCTAGCTTTAATCTAACTTGATGATATTTGAAGATGTTTTTTAGTAAATGCAGCGAAGGGAGTTTACAGCAACCATAACTACATTTGTAGTCATATTTTCTATATAACTGTAGTTCAATATCTAGATCAAATGTCATCCTGTCGACTTTCAGTTTCCTGTTTTCCTGGGGTTTAAAAGTCATGTACTTGTATTCCCTGGGGTTTAAAGGTCAAGGATTTGTATTCCCTGGGGTTAAAAACTCTTGGATTTGTATATTTACAAAGACAAATATGGGTTTAAAGTCATATATTTGGAAATGTTTTTCCAAATGTGGTGCTTTTGTTTCTCCAAAGAAAGCTGAGGAGAGGGTAAAGGGGTATATATTTGCCTATTTACCAATAGTAATTCTGTTATTTTATTGTTTAGCTCGTTGAGTATGGATGTGGATGACTGCATTGGCTCGTCCTATATATCAGGTATGGTCTGAAGTTCACCTAGTGTCTACTAATAAGAGACATGCCACTGATGTCAATGTAAAACAACCATCTTGTTTTGAGGTGCAGCCAGTGGTGAATCGTCAGTGGAGAGAGACTTTACTGGGGGGCCAGGAGGCCCCACAGCTAGCACTCCAAACAGCCGGCAGACCTCCCCCAGTCGCTCCCTGAGTGGTCAGTCTGAAACAACGCCTATCTTAAGACAACCTGTACTGTTGTTGATTTGATTGAATGCGTACCATAATGACTTGACATCATGATCTGCCCCCCCCATGATCTGCACCCCCACACACACACACTCTCCAGCCAACTCCATTAAAGTGGAGCTGTACAGTGATGATGAACCGGGCCGCGGCGCCGAAGAGGATAGAGGGGATCCCGGAGAGGAGGGGGGTCTGGAACACGGGGCTGACGTGGGAGGAGCCTACAGGGAGCTCAGCAGTGTGGAGTCCATGACTACCGGTGCCACCAGACTGCCAAACGGGAAGCTCAAGTGCGATATCTGTGGCATGATCTGCATCGGGCCGAACGTCCTCATGGTGCACAAACGCAGCCACACAGGTGACTGACTCCTTTTTAACAAACGCAGCCACACAGGTGACTGACTCCTTTTTAACAAACGCAGCCACACAGGTGACTGACTCCTTTTTAACAAACGCAGCCACACAGGTGACTGACTCCTTTTTAACAAATGCAGCCACACAGGTGATTGACTCACTTTCATTGGTTTTGATACACAATATCAAAAGCTCACTCTACAGAGTGTCAGCAAAATATATAGTTGAATAATTGAATTGGTGTTTTTTTTCCTTGTACAAATCAATCAATTGCATTATAAATATAAACAATTAAACGTTGAAAAGAATCTTCAACTCAACTCCTGCTAGTTTAGCCTCGAGTCCTGCTAGCCTAAAGATAGCCTTTCTATCCATTCGCTCTTCCTCCAGTGAATGAAAGTATGGTTTGCTGTGACAGGTGATCAGTTTGTATCACAACTAAAGAAGTTTCTATACTGCACCTTGAAACTCCCTGAGGTCAGCACAGACGTGCTTCTAAGAATCCAACATCAAGAAGAAGATACAAACTGGATTAGGAAAGCAATGGACAGTTGTTGTTCATTCTAGTCCACAGGCAACCTTATTAGAACTGTAGGACATGCAGTCTGACATTCAGTCACACTCAACTATTAGACCTAGTCATCTGCTGGGCAAGGCTAACTAGTACTAGCTAGCATTTTGAACAAATGTACTTGATGAATTCTTAACTACCTGGCTGAAATCACACTGTGTAGTAGGAGTGGATGTGCACTGTGAGTGATTGCTGTGTCTGTGAGTCCTGCAGAAATACCCTCTTGATGCTATTTAGAAAAAACGTACCCCACACAAATTCACTGTTGTTGTTTCATCTACTCAAAGGTGAGCGACCCTTCCAGTGTAATCAGTGCGGTGCATCGTTCACTCAGAAAGGAAACCTTCTTCGACACATTAAGTTGCACTCGGGAGAGAAGCCCTTTAAATGCCCCTTCTGCAGTTATGCCTGTCGTAGAAGAGATGCTCTCACTGGCCACCTTCGCACTCATTCGGGTGAGAGGGATTTGAACACATGCATACACGTGAATTCTGTCCACCTCAGTCTCAACTTTGTTAGAAGCACCTTAGGAATGTCTTCTTTCCCCTTACACCACCTTATTGTTACGCCATGCCAGTGGTCCAGGTGCCATGGACCACTACTCATATTCAGTTATTGCAACCACTAAGAATCCCGTGGTGCCTTTCAAAGTCTTCCCTGCTCTGTAACCATCTGACATCAGAAGTGGGAGTGTCCACCCAGACATATGCTGTGTAGATCAGTCTTCCAGCATGCCCAGTGGACCGTAGCCACTGGTTCGGCTGATCTATCCAGCATACTGCTAGGTGGACTCTCCCATTTGTGACATCACTAAGTCACAGGGCAAGGGCAGATTTTGAAAGGGCTTGTAATGGCTAATCACACTCACACGTGGGGAGCCTTTAACAATACTGAACAAATCTTTGTTCAGTTTTTGTTTATTCATAATATTTAATGGTATGTAATAACCGAAGGCTATTTCATCTGGACAGGACCTGTACATGTATATTTGTTTTTAGTTGCAACGCATTCAACTCAAATAGCCACAAGTTATACTACAGTATTTTCTTCACCAGAACATTAGGAAATTTGCACATGATGAGGTTTGTCTTCAGAATGATTCCGTATCCTGAATGTTAACACAGTCCTCCCCATTTGTGTCCAGTTTCCTCCCCGACTGTAGGCAAGCCATACAAGTGTAGTTACTGTGGGCGGAGCTACAAGCAGCAGAGCACCCTGGAGGAGCACCGCGAGCGCTGCCACAGTTACCTGCAGAGCCTGGAGACGCTGCACCCAACCAGTGCTCAGGCCCCAGGTAGGCTGCCCCTGCAGGGCACTCCAGACCACCCTGAGTGGCCACTCAGTCCACAATGCCGTCCTGCTGAGATAGAGCGGCAGTGATCCACTGGTAATGGACTGTAAACGTGTCAAACATAGGAGGCCTAGAGAGAGCTGCTTTTAATTGGACGCTAAACATCCCAAATGAAATCTTTATTGACCTGTAGATTTCAGAAATATTTAAAGGGATAAAAGCACTTATTTAACAAATCAGCTTATAAAAAAAGAAATACATTTTTAGCTGGCTGAACAAAGAAACTAACAGAAGGGGAAATATTTAGACAAATGTCTACACTATATCATGGGAAGGAATAATAAGTAAATATTAGTATATATATTGAGTTAAAAATCCAAGCTGAATAACTGTGAAGAGGCCAGAGGATGGGCTAGTTTAGGGCTTGTACTCTTGTCTCTACAAGTAGAACCCTGGTCATCGGCTCACCTGCACTGCAGCGTAGAGACGTCTCGTACCTGAGACCCAGGGTGGGACCACATTAGCATAATGTCATTCCGCCTGCAGGAGAGGAGATGAGGGAGCTCTCGTTCACCCCCGACTCTCTACTGCAGCCGCCCTCAGACAAGATTGCATTCATCGACGGGCTCACTAATAGCATCACCAAAAGAAAGAGGTCTACACCCCAGAAATTTGTAGGTGAGCAATTATTATGCGAAGGTGAAATAGTTGAGGTGACCAGGAACACCACTACAGGTAACGGAGCTCGATGAGTAGCACCCCACCACACTGGCTGTTCCTCTCTCAGTGTGATCCTTGAGCTGATCATAAGGAACGCTCCAGTGGAGCTGCTGGGTGCAGCTGGGAACTGTTACATTCAGCCTCATGTCCTAGATGTTGTTTTGCATGGTTGTGTCTGAAGGAAAAAATGCAGAAAGCTCTATACACAATATGGTATGGCATCACTATGACGACAGTACTAAAACGCTGTGTGTATGAAGTGCATTGGGACGTTGAATTGGGTCTGTGACACCTGCTCTACAAGTAAGCTGCATACAAACATCTCAGCTAGGTGCTCTTATTGTGATGTCTTAACAACAACAATGTACTATGTATACTATATATATACTGTATATAATATCCTATATTTCAGGACATATAATACATATACTATACTATATCTATAATATCCTATATTTCTGGATATTTACATTTACATTTCGGGCATTTAGCAGACGCTTTTATCCAAAGCGACTTAAGTACATTTGTCAGAAGAAGGTGAAACATTTCATTGCTGTTAATACAGTAAGAAAGTCACCAGAACAAGTTTCAAGCATTCCATTTGCTAGGTTAACCATTGCTAGTATACAACATCTCTGGCCAAGTGGCAAGTTACAAAGAGCGATTAAAGTGCCAAGACGTACAACAAATAAGCA